>JAOVVB010243078.1:0-21668 GCA_028570985.1 Heterobranchus longifilis | reverse complement strand
GGCCCGGGAAAGGGAAGTTTGGGGTCCCCTGCTGAATCTGTTGCCCCCGCGACCCGACCCCGGATAAGCGGTAGAAGCTGGATGGATGGATGGATGCAGTACCATGCCCCAAACCCAAAGCATCATCTCACATAAGTTTCACAACATGGCATACTTACGGTTTTGAGAAGATGGTTGGGCTTCAGCCAAGGTGCTTCTAGATGAGGCAACAACATGCCTGGCCGCATTGTTCAACTCTGCCTGTTATGCAGACGTAAATAAAATATAGTAGACTTTCACAATCACAACGAAAATGCATCAAGCTAGCTAAAGTCATGTTTACCCAGATCTGCTAATGTTAGCTAGCCTACGCTGCAGGTAGCCTTTTCACGCTCTGATACCGTGGCTAGCAGAGCAATGTAAACATATTGAACTTAAACTTAATTGCTTGTCAAGCAAAGTAAATTATTGTTACACCGAATAGTACACGTGTTCCCCGACTTACGGCCATGCTTTCTGGCTCTGTGCTGCATTCACGTGCTCCACGGACGGTCTGTGATCTCCAGCTTTGATATCCCTCCCACTTCAGTTATAACGACCAATCACATAAAGATGAGGACTATCCAATCATGATTAGGTTTCCAGCAGGTTTCCACCATAGACTGTACCAGCGCCATATAAACGTATTCCACTACAGATTGCTGAGTGCGTGCTCTAAAATTCCATTTGTAACGTATGCTATAGATTACTCAAATTAAGTAACTTATTCTAAATACTTTGGATTACTTTTGGAATACTTAAAAAATGGTCTTGCTGAGCTCATGTGTCTCTTATATTTATAAAAAAAATAAAATTAAAAAAACACACATTCCTGACAGTGTCGTGGCGGTGCGTCTCCTCTCACATTGTCGCACGCGCAAATTGTTGCGCTTCTTTAAAAAAAAAAAAAAAAATCTATTTATGGGAAATGCGTGCCTCGTAGCAAATAAAACAAAAACAAACTAGAACTTTTTAAGTGCTTTGAAACAGCCTCAGTGTATGAATTGCTTTATAAATGAACTTGTTTTGCCTCAATTTGCCTAAAACTCTACATATGCTGCTCCAAATCTACTCTCTCTCTCTCTCTCTCTGTGTAGTTCTCTCCTGCAGCAGGAGGTGGCAGCATTAACCTGAGTAAATCAAAACAGGCACGTTTTAAATAGCTTGTACTGTAATGAGGTCAGTACAAGCTGGAAAATACACACACATTTCGAAAACTACATCTTATGTTGATTATTGGTTTAAAAAAAAAAAAATGTATGCAAGACACTACAGGAATTTTAGAAGTATTCATAACAATAATACTGTATCCAATTAACACATTGGTGGTGTGTCTTACATGTCTCAGGCCCACAAACTAAAATGAGGAAGTATGATTGTAGCTACACACAGACTACAGCTACTAAAAAGGTCATGTGACCAACAATAAGAAAACCTGGAGACATGTGAATAAATGACACAAACATGCAGAACGTGTCTGACAACTTGGCAGGTGTATCACACATGACAAAGGATGTCAGTGTAACAAACAATGACAGAAAAGAAACACATTAGATGAGAAAGGGAAATTCCAATGTATTGAAATTCAGTGAGTTTGTGAAAGGGGGAAGTTGCAAATGTCACTACTCAAAATAATCATCCGAAGGAAACTTGTAAAATAAGACATATGAAAGCACAAACCCAGGACAGATAATGTTTTAAGGGACACAAGGGATTTATTTACAAGACAGCAAAGTACAGATATAAAATAATAATAAACACCCAATATCAGCCAAAACCCAATATTTCAATTTAATCCTAGCAAACAGTGCTCTGTAGTCCTATAGTATTGTGATCAGTTGACCTCAAGGGATACACACAAATACAGTGGTTAAGAACAGAGTATAAGGATACAATGTATTGTAGGATCTGTGCATGGAAATACAATACAGTGCATGCAACATCTTAAAATACACAGTATGGTGTTTGGCACAGAAAACAGGTATTGGTTTGCACTTAGTACAAAAATACCCACATCACCTACAGCACAGTATTTTGACTTGACAACTTTTGTAATTAGTTGCCACTTAGCAGCTGTAGCATTTACATTTATCTCCTGTGGCATGTTTTTTTTTTGTTAAAAAGTAAAACTTCTTCACGGTAAGAAACATGTTTTTTCTCTGTATTCAAGGCATTTCTCTGCAGGTTGCGGTGTGAATGTGTGGACCCAATATGTAGTCCAGTCACAGGTTTCACTTAACTTCAGAAAACTATTCATTTGTCCAGAATCACAGAATCTGGCGACGTCCCACTGTGACTGGTTTTGATGGGTTTCATTATATCTGTGGCAGTGGACTGGTTACTCGCCAACAGGGATGGGGTTGTCATAGGCTGCTCCCTCCAGGTCGTCTACCCGTTTCCGGCGCATCTCCGGAGGAGGTCTTGGTGGCGGATTCTGAGGAGGATTCTTCATGCTCTCGTCTGGCTTTCGGACCACCTCTTTCCTTGGAAGAATAGGCTCCCACTGTTCCCCTCGGATAGCTGCCTATAAAGCAAGAAGATGACAAATAATACCAGTCAGAAATGGGTGGCTAGAGTAAGATAAGCATGGCTGAAACCTATTGTTGAAATCATAACAACAGTGGCAATTATCCTGCACATTCATAGTTGTATGTATACTTGTAATTAGATAAAGTCTGGGCAGTTTTATAACTCTGGTTGTCACATCAAGTCCTGCTGAAGAATTTCAGGCACACCCGTAACTGGTCAGATTTCATAACTGCAGGGCCATGTCTCAACACAGATACCAGTAACGAAACAATCTCTTCCTTGTTGCCATTTCCTTGTTTCCGTCACCTGGCCACTTCCTGCTGCCTCATCCAACAACTTAAAGAACGCTGACAATATTTAACTTGCTATAACTAGAGATTCATGTGGTAAAAGCTAACAACTTACCACAAGGTAGATGAGGCTGGCAATGCCGAGGCAGACGCATCCGAGGACAGTAGCAAGCATAAAACCTCCAGGTACGCAGATTCTGAGAAAGACAGGGATTTTGAGGACAACAGACTATAAAGACAGGTTGTTTGTCTCTTTTTGGAGAGACTGACTGTGAATGATAGGAATGCTGTCTAGCAAAGGAAAGTGACAGACAATATGGACTCACGCAGCATGTAGAAATGCTCTGACATAATAGTTCCTTGTCAATGGCCCAAATGATTTTACGCACACGGTGAAGCAGTACTGGCCCCTGAGGGGGAAAAAAAGACATGAGTGACCAATAATCAGCACAGAACTTGTCCATTAATGTACATGTTATATGTTGCAAAAAAACTAAATTATATCACTTACGTTCTCTCCACACTTGTGCCCTTGGCCCTCTTGCTTCTGGGATACTCAAGTAGACACACAAACGCCCCAGCAGCACTAGTTATCTGTCAAGGTTTTAATCTCTTTAGAACAGATATCATCAGGCCAATAGCTGATAGGTTCCCAGATTTAATCTCACAAGGTTCACTAAGTCACATAATAACTATGATAGGACATCAAAGTGAATTTAAATAAACATCTGTGGCCGTGAGGTTCATGAAAATGATGGATGGATGGTTGTTTCTGATATAAAAGGGGATGGTAGAATGGCAGAATAAGGTAAGAATATTTTGTTGTGTTTTTTTTCCAGTGAAAAAGACACATTATATATAACTTTATATAATAAAGTTTACAAAAGCGTGCACTTCCAGGCGATAAATGCTGTGTGCTGGACAGAAGAATATGTAAAAGACGAAGAAATGGAGTCTGCACACTAATGCTCCCACAAACATATATTTATTTAATTACCAACAATGTGGAAGGTGAAATGTCACCTTGGTGGTAATTAAATAAATCTGTGTTCATGGGAACATTATCTAGTGCGTGCAGAGTCTATTTCTCCGTCTTAAACAAAATATAAGGCCAGGTTTGAATGTATAAACTTGCCAAAAGTAAATACTGGTAGTGGTTTTAATTTACTCGACTCCATTAAATCACATCTGTATTTTTAGGCTCGTGATTTACGAATTCTTACACAATTGTTCTTAAAGGCGAACAGCAGTAAAGTATACATCTAAATTTTCTTCTGCATAGCTTTTGGCAAAGCAAAGTCACATTCATGATAGACTTTTGAAGTGGGACTCTGCAAACTGGATAGTGAACATATTTAAAAGAGACATCTTGAGTGTCACTACTTTAGAACAGATTCTGTCCTTGTGGTTTATGCAAATTATATATATTTTTTAAAAAGAGGATACACTGCATAAGCAGCAAACTGCCAGCCTCTGAACTGCCCAGCCACCCCGACAACTCCTCCAGTGAGAAGAACTGAAAGATAAAAATTAAAACTTATAACAAACAACATGCCTTTTATGACTCCACTCAAAGAAGCAAGCCCATGTTAAATTGTACATCGACTTGACTGAAATGCAGTTTCATTTCTTATTAAAACAGGTCTGAAATAATGTTATAATTTCTGTAAAAAAAAAAGAAAAGAAAAAAAAAATATATATATATATATAAATAGGTAAGTAGCATACTTTGGTGGTCAACAAACTAGTGTATGCTGCTAAATACACAATTTCCTGTGAAATACACAATTTCCTGTGAAAATATTATATTTGAATTAAAATCATCATTAAGTTAATCAGACAATAATTTCAATGAAGTAAATAGATTTTTTTTTTATCTTTAGAAAATGTTTTCATACTCACTGAGTCCTGAAGCCAGAGCCTGCTCATTGGCCCACATGGCCCACTCGATTTTCCCCATTATTCACTTATTAAACTCTGCAAACTGATGGAAGTCACCAGAGACTCGCAGCTTTATCTGCTTCTACAAGGAAATAATGTATTTACGAGATGTGAGGTGTGTGAGTGTGTATACGTGCAGGCTGAGAGGCAGGGCGTAAGTTAACCAATCCCCATTTTCTGTCGTCATTGGGAGGAGGGGCTAACCCATCAAACGCACCAACCAGGTGAAAATATTTGTAAAACAGGCAGGTGCAGCTGTCTCCTATGTAAAATATATCTAATTGTTATCGGTTTATGGAGATCATTATTTTTATGATAAAGTTTATCGACAAATTTCTTCAAAGACTTCTGATTTTTTTTTCCCATAATGTAATGATCTCATGTTTTCATATTTCACTAGGTTATTTTAAAAACTCTTTTTTTTGTGCTTGCTGGGCTACATGGGTCATAAAGAACATTTCAGCTTTTAAAGTTAGGCACATTTTCTTTTTCTTTTCCCACCTTTGCACCTAGAAAAATCTTACAAAAGCAATTCTGAATCTCGATGGCAAAAGACAAAACAAGAAACAATTATATTGACTAAAATATATTTTATTTAATGTTACAGAATAAAATTGACCAAATTTAAGTAGACCTATGTACTGTAGGTCAGAAAATCTGTTTTTACAAGATGAAAATGAAATTAAGATGACAATTAAAGTGACCGTACCCTCCTTAAACACATGGATACATACAGTACATAAGCACTAATGTGCTGAACCACCATGCTGAGAAATGAGGAATAAAGAGATGAGGAGAGGCACATCTGCATACACTTTGATACTTAAATGAAGGAAGGAGTCTGGTGTTGCTATGATTTATAATAACCTAGCTACATATGACTAATGCAGATGTTATCTTGGCTTCATTATTGCTCGGTGGACTTTTGTCCATTTAGGTCTGCAGGGGGCATCACACAGTTTTCTTAGGCAATCCATCAGATCCAAGTAGATGCTGAGTGGGATCCTCCACAACACGAGGGCCTGGTCCAGGCTTGAACACAAAACAAGAGGAGATCATTTTATACCACAGAACAACAGACTTTTTCTCTGTAAGTGTCTGTGTGTTAACATGTAAAAATGTAATTTAAAAGCTGTTTTAATGAAGTCTAAACATTAATAAAAAGTGCAGTTTAATAAAACAGTCAAAAGGTCAAAGGCTGGTTGAAGTCTTTAGAGTAATATCAGTAAGTCAGAGCAACTATTGTATATCACAATACGTGCCACAAGCTTTAACTGAAGTAGCGCAACACAATGTTACGGCAGAGTTAAAAGGAAATGTGGACATAAAGAAACGTGTCTCGCAATCTGACAATTGATATATCACATCTTTTTACTGTGTATGCAGCCTGAAGATAGACACACCAAGACATATAAATCAAAAACAGATAACATTGATTTTCAGTTGCTGTTGGTAAAGTAAACTGATAAAACAGCTACAGAGTGATTACATCTGTGTGTACCTTTGTACTAATAATGTAGCTTATTCCTTTTGGCAAAGGCTGTAGACCAATAGCCTGTTTCAGCTCCTCAGAAAGAGCAGCGTGGTTAACTGGAAGACCCTTAATAAACCTGCAGAGGAAGAAAAATTCAATGACTCATTTCAAAGAGGCTGAAAGCAAACACACCTTAATAAACAACAGAGTAAAACAGCCTATTTGGAGCCAAAAAAAACCCATCTGTCATTGTGTATTCATGTCGAGGCAAAAATTAAAATCACCACTGATGTAGAAAAGAAAATTTAAAAAAAAAAGAAAAGAAGGGAATGGAGACTTTCTGATGCTGCTGCAGTGTTGATTGATGCTGCAAACATGGGTATTGATTTTAATATTTGTAACTTTATTTCTTATTATTCAGTGGGTTCTATTTTCCCTCTTATGTTCATCTTATTTTTACTATTTTTTTCAAGTGTATTATTTTCCATCTTATTTTCCATTATGGTATTCTATCCCTGTTTTATGCTTATTTGTATGTCTAGTTTCCCTTATTGTAAATATACTACATATATATATATATATATATATTTTTTTATTTTTTTATTTTTTTACAGAATGTAAAGATAAAGCATTTTGTGCTGCATTTCTTGTATGGAAGGTGTTATACAAAATAAGTATGTCTATAAATTATATTTTTAGATGAATTAATTAGTTTGTATGTCAGTAATATTTTTGCAGAGGACTAAGTAAGTCTGGTAACTGTCAACTCACTGTCCTCCGTTGGTCTCTGGGGGGAAGAAATGCTGAAGCGCCTGAACAAACTCAGGGACATGCTGCTGCAGAGTGAAGATCACAGCGTTGGGCCCTGCATCAAATGTGTAGGCCAACTAAAGGGGAACAAACAGACTGTGACCATCATCTAAAGAGTTTCACATCTCCATTACACCATCTCAGAAATTCAGCTGCATGAACTGAGGCAAATGTCTAACACAAGAAAAAGAGCATACGCCCTCTACACTTAATGTCAGTGATACAAAAGTGAGAATGCTACAGTTATACATAATTATGGAGTACATTATTATAAGACTGTCACATGCAAATTACCTGAAGAACTTTGAAAATATGTTTGTTACATGTTTCCAAATCCTGTACTGCTTAACTGGTACTTTCCAAATTTCACAATGTTTCAACCTTCAAAGCAGCCATGTTTCTTTACTGTATTTCATTATGCAGAGAACTGAAATAATAAGAACTGAAACCAAATAATAGTCGGGGAAAAAAACAAGGGTGGTTGTCATATTCGCATGCCACCTAAGCATAATGTATAATTCCACTGCTTTTTAATTTAATAAATTCGACAATATAATCATTCTATTTTCGACAGCTTATTGTTCTGGATTACTCATCTGAAGTGTTATTGTCTGATCAAACAGAGGGAATTAGAAATAAAGGCCTGCCTTCTACGACAAGCCTGTTTTAAATAAAGGACACTCGGCAGTTGAGGTAAAAAAAAAAGGCCCTGGTCACTATTTGAGGAGATACGGTACCCACCTGTCCAACACAATGCTAAGAGGACAACCACATTGATATTTTTCTGCTCTTTTTCAGAAACAGAAGTGTAAAGTTGCTCACCCTTGTCTCCCCGTAGTGTCTGTTATACCGATGCACCAAAGTGATGACCTGCTGGGACACACTGTTGAGGTAGAAGATAGGAGGGTATGTGTCGAGGCAGGTTGCATGGAACTGGTTACTGTCCTTCATGGTTAGTTCAGCAAATGCAGCAAAGTCCTTTCTTCGCACCGCGTCAATCATCTCGACCATCCGGCCTGGGACCACAGACCCGGCCCGGTGCTACACACACACACACACACACACACACACACACACACACAGATTGACATAGACCCTCTTGTGAGACACAATAAGTTGGCTTTAAATACAGTGTAAATGAACATAATCTTTTTACTTTAAACAGTATTGACACTAATGTTAGTACACTGAATAATGTAAGTTAATGTAGAAAAAATACCTTTAGGAGACAGCTTGTTTGTACACTGGTTTGCATCCCAGAGGTGCTGCCCACTGGCTTCCTCTCAGCACTGGCCTGTGAAAAAGTGCATTCAATTCAATTCAATTTTTTTTATAGTGTCATATCATAACAGAAGTTATCTCAGGAGACTTTTCATGTAGAACGGGCTCAATGATTTTCAAAGTCAATGATTTTTGAAGTCCCAACATCACCCAAGAGCAAGTGTTACAACGCGACAGTGGCGAGAAAAAACTGCCTTTTATTTAAGCCAGAAATATCGAGCAGACCAGGCACTTGGTTTCCATCTGCATTTGGTGTTGGTAGTAATATTGGCAGCAGTAATCCACAGCAGCAGGCGCAGCAGCGATCGGGCCACCATGGCTCACATGTCCATCTGCATGTGAGTTCATGAGGGCTTAAATGGGAATGGGACAGCACTTTGCAGCGATACATCACGTTACATTGACAACGCCAAAACATGTTATGTACAATCATGGGTTTGGGAATTAATTTGACCTTGTTTACCTTCTTCACGGCCAAGAGATTTGAACGTCTTCCAGGCTCTTTACAGAGGAGGAGTCAAATAATCAATTTCATGTTTTTTTGTCAATTCAGCACCATTAAGAAAACGTAAAAGAAATAAATCAGGTGCATTTGCATTCCTCTGATTTTATGTGTTTTTATGCCAGGCTGAACAACCATGTGCCAGTCCTCCTTGTTTGCCGTTTTTTTAAAATTTATTTTTTTACTTTTTAATGTCACAACACTATGAATTGTGGGTAATTCCCTCAGGCAAAATCTGCAGCAGAAAGGGCTCAAAATGTCTGCAAAATGTCATGGACTTGACAATTTGACAGTGGGACAGCCCTAAACCTTCACAGACTTCAAGTTCCTTGAGTGTGGAGATTGGAATTGGGCCTCACTCTCAAACACACAAAAACTGACCTACCACGAGTACAAGGATTCTGAGCTCAGGCCAATGAGTCTCTGGCTCCACCTGCTGGGCTAGACTGTCCTTGCCATCGTCTTTCTGTCCCATGATCCACTGGACAAACCCTCCGTACATACTACGGCATGCGCTGCCTGAGCCTTGCCGAGCAATCGCAGACAACTCCCCCTCAACGCCAAACACCCGGGCCAGAGTGTAAACTGCAACACAATCACGAAAGAGGGAGCAAGAGCAGAGGAGGCTGGGTAAAATGGAAATTTATCAAATATGAGAGATAGACATGGTAAACTGAAGAATGTGCATACACAGGCAACATCATATAGTTTGAACTGTGTTTATTCTAAGATGAAAAGCAGCTGTTGAGGTTTCAATAACATTAGTGTAATTTCAATCACGCATACCTCTCACACACACTCACCTAGACAAGCGAATCCAGCTGCTGAGGAGGCGAGGCCGGCAGCAGTGGGGAAGTTGTTAACAGAGCAGATGTGGACTTTGTGAGACAAACCAGTCGAATCCAAAGCTGGGTCCCCGTCATTACGTCTCTTCCTTGCTAGTCGTCGAACTAAATGCAAAACACAGAAAAATGATATGACATTGGCCTGCACTCTCTCTAACTCCCAGTTTTTGTCTTCTCTGTGCTTTTTGAGTGGAAACACAACAGACAGGACTCACTCTCTCTCAGACAGGACTGTAGTCTTGGATTGGTTATGTCCTCCTCTTTGCCATTTAGCCATATTCGATCTTCCTCAAATGATCTGCTGGTTGCAACTGTTGTGGTTGTTTTCAGCTGAATAGAAGGAGGAAGACAAGGCAGATCCATATAAAATTCTAGACATGTTATCGTAAATACAAAACCAGATTTGAAAACTTTAGCCTCAAGATCTGCACATCATCTATGTTACCCCATCATGCAGGCACAATTCAACAACACGGTCAATATCTTTTGATGTTTCCAGAACATTTTTCAAAGAAACCTTTTACAAAATGTCATACAAATGCTGACATTATACTCAAATACCTGCTCTGCTACAAAGTTTGTTACTGCATAGTTTTGCCAGACTGAGTTCAAAATGCATGAAATAGCACAGGTGAATATAAATATTTGATTAATGATCCAAACTGTAATAAAGCAAATTTGAATTAGCTTCTTTCTTCACTTTTGTAGTGTCTTGTCTTTATATAATGGCAGGAAAACACAGCTGCTCACTGTATGAGCTCTGGACAGGAGCAACAATACTTCATAAAGTTGACTGTTTACAGATTCATAGCGACAATGTTGTTTACTCAAATACCTGGTCTTGATGCAATGTGACGCTCAACGACGAGTTAATGGGAAGAATCAATTCTTCATTTCTCTTCCCCCCTGAAAAGTAAGTAAATTACGTTTTAGGTGCATAATTGATGTAACGTTATTGTCAGATTGACACAATGAAACAATATGAATATGCTCGACACTATGTACCCCTTTAATGCCCAGTATTCAGTGAGACACCATATACAAGTCACCATTCAATGTATTGTCGATTAGACAGGATTTAATTATCTCTGGGCCCTAAATCTACAAACCTATTAACAGTTAACTTACACATGGATACACATAAGTCGAGGTGATAGGCTACTTACAGTATTTGATGACAGCTATATTCACAGGAGCGGTGCATGTAACTGTGTTTGGCTTGTCCATACTATCCCCTGGCATTTCTGTAAATGTTTGTATTGATAAAAGTGTACCTGAATACTCTGAAATGCACTGTATCAGGCTCCTCTAGTGTTTAGCAGATACAGTTTAAGCTAACACTGTACAACCTTACCATAGCTTTTCCTCGAGATGTCTCCCGATTGGCTGATGATGAACATGTGGCTAACGCCGCGACCAATCAGAGCCGAGCTGTTGTGATTAAACATTCGTAACAGCCAATGAGAGATCATCTGACCACAGTCGTGCGAAAATGGGGCAAGGACAGAGACCATCCCACACGCATGTGTTTGTATCTCACTAATAAAGGGGGTAGAGTTTATTCTAGTCTATACTAAATTTATATGAATTAGAAAATCTATACAATAATTTATAAATCAAACTGATTGTTAATAATGTAATTATATAGAAAGCTGAAGTAAGATAAGTACAAGTTTAAAAGAAACTTGAGTTCAGTGTTGTAGTAGCCTACTCAGCTACTGTACTTCAGTACAATTTAAAAGGTAATTATAGGCCTAGGCTACTTCAATATTTCCAATTTGTACTACTTATTACTTCAACTCTACTACATTTCGGGCAAATTGCACACACATTTGATGACCTTATGAACTATGCATTGCTATACATTAAACTAAGCAGTACATGGCAGTGTATATGTTTTATACTTTAAGCACATGTTGTGGATAATACTTATTGTAGTTTGTAAAAATGAATGCAGACTGTAAAGCCATGCTAAACAATTTAAGGCAATGCAACAGTTGTACAAATATTGCCTTTTGTTATTTGACTCTGGCTCGTTACTATATGTTAATTGTGGGACCGATGCTTGCTTCATATAAATAAATTATATTTCTATGGCTTGCTTATTTGCTCTAATATTATTGGACTTGACACACAGCATTTCTTACAGATAAAAAATAGTCACGTCTGTTTTTATTCATTTTATTTCAAAAGTAGGTGAATACACTTGGCAATCTGTTAACTCTTAATTATTGATTCAGCAGAAATAGTCAATCATCCATAAAGAAACAGTAAGTCAACTTTTTCTATGGTGGCGAGGATACTGTATGATGATGCTGCAAAGTTGAGTTTTTCTAATCTTGCGTTGAGCATAGTCACAACCGTGATAATTGTGTGCCTCGACCCCAGGAACATAAGCTGTGTGAAAAACAAACATAGAAACCTTTCCCAAAGGGTTGAACACTTTGCATTTAAGGCTTTTATTTTTATGTAAACTTTTACATGTCAGCAAAAGAAAATATCCAAGTGCAACATCCGAAGCTAATCGGATGCTAGCTCTAAATAGAGAACAATGTATTGTATTCACAGAACAGTCTAGATAAAATACACCAGCTGCAGTGTGTTTTGCGTTTTGTCTAGCTTCTTGTGATGAACAGAAGTCAAACATGGAGAAAATAATGGAGAAAAAAAAGAGTAACTACTGAGAGGGACTAGAGGAGTCAAACACGGCCATGACCTGTGAGGGGTACAACACAAGCAGAGCAAATTTGTAGCAATTTGATTGAAAAGAGATCACAAAAGAACACCTTATTTGACAGTGTATTATACCCCCCATCACTTATGCCACAATGTCAACTCCACTTTGTTCTTTCCTCTTGGTAATGTAGTTTCCAGAGACACACAGAAGTTAGTGTGGCATCCCAGGATTCAGCTAGCAGGTCAAAGATAGTATCAATAAAGTCCCAATAAAGCATGTCCTCTCTCGATTTCTTGGCTTGTTCCAGGGCTCCCGTTTAAAGTTAGTAATCATCCTCATCATCAGAGTCCATCACCCTCCGTCTGTTGAACTGACAAGTACAGAGCAAAAATTATGTAAAATGTTCAAGTGGCTGATAATAAATCAGACATAGTTGAGATTTCAGTGGAACTTACCTTGACAGTCGTCTTCTTCTCTGTTTGCTGACTAACTTTTTCTAGAATCTCGATCAAACCTGACTCCGAAATCTGACAAGAGAAAATTAATTAATTGCACTGCTGGCATGTGGAAGAATATCAACATTAGTGCTTCAACCATCAGGAGGTAATTTTCTTACCTTTCCTCCCAACTTTCCAGTACGAGCCAATTGGATGAGATAGTTTTCAACTGCATTGGCCTTGTCCGGCTTCACCAAAGCAAGATTGCTCACTGAAAAAAAAAGAACATTATTTTACCACCTTGTGTTCACATGTGAGTGGTGTACATCACAACCTATTTAGCACACAAATATCGTTGCAATGGAAACTCAGTGAGAGGAGCCTTACATTTCTTAGATAAATCCTGTATGACACTTCCATTAGAGTGAATAGAAACCACTCATAAGATGTGTTACAAATTTTGTTGATTTATTTTTACAATATTCATAATGTTGGCATGCTGGTGGTGACTTGGCTGTATATACTCATGCTTAGAATAGCTTTTACAATGTGTGTCCCTCTCATCATTTGGAATATTTACAAATTGATTTTCAAACACATTTTTGCATTACTGCTTTTCACCCATTTTTAATATGCCAAATAAATACATATTTTAAATAATACCTTTTTTTGTTCTAAACGAGCATGCTTCATTTCCAACAGCATTCCTTTCAATAGGCTAAACAATAAATCTGAGAGCACACTTACATCTGGCACGGGCAGACTGGTCGAGAACTTGAGCCAATATAGAGTTCCTCATGTCTGTTTCTCTGTGAATAAAAAAGTAACAATATTACCACATCAGCACTACATACTGTTTGGATCTAGGACTGGGATCATTAAAAGGAAAACAGAAAAATACATTTATAACTGTCAAGCCATCAGAACACTGGCTCGGTCAGGTTTAATATTATATAATGTGTTTGTAACATTGCTTTCAAACATAATGTGTGTCTGTAACAGTTTGTAGATATTTCAGTGAATGGTTGTTCTTTAATTTAAATTTTAGTAATAAAGAAACTGTACTGTGTATGAAAGTCAAATATAATCGCTATATGTGTGTGTGCTTTAAATAAATCAACACATCTTACCTTTGTTTGGCCTCCTCTCCTTGCTGCTGATTATTTGAAGCATCCTGAAAGAATATGTGAGACAGTACCATCACATGTAGGTTGTATTTCTGCATTTAGCTAACTGAAGGGTCAAAATTGTCCTGAAACAAAATGAACCCTGCATGGTATGCTGTTTTTCATAGGAATTTGGCACATTCCCTGAAAAAAATGCTTCACAAACATTCTCGTCAATTCTGATTTGAAGTCTGTAAAATGTTCTGGTTTGGTTCAAAAACTGAAAGCTGAAGCTGAAGAAAGGAAGGGATGTCTTTTCTTCAGCCCTGATCAATAAAGGACAACCAATGCTGGATCAATATTTTAGAGCTTTTTGAGAAATTTGGATATAATATAAAAAACAATTAACTGATAAGGATCTCTTAAATGTAGTAGTCATTAAGAACTGTAATGATACGTATATATATGAGACATGCACTAGGTTGCATGCACTAAGTAATGGTGACACTGTTTAAATTACCTTAAATATATATTTAGCCTTTCTGTGCTGCAATGTCTGTGATATGGTTGTCAAAAGTATCGATACTTTGATAGTTTATACCGAAGTATAAACAAAACAGATCTACAATCAGATTTTCAATCCAAGGCTGCACAGATGAAACAACGGGGAAGAAAATCAACTGTGTTGGTATGTGTTCAATGACTTTTTCTGTACCAGCACTGTGTGCAGGTTGTTAATTTAAAAAAAGACAATAATTGTCCTATTTTGTATGTCAAGGCCTTTGTTTCTTTTTGCCTTGGTATCAAAAGAGGTATCGAGTATCGTTTTTTATACCAGTATTGGATCGAAGTTTAAAATTCTGGTATCGTGACAACTTTAAATACTGTGTTAAAATCCTAAATATTGGCACAGCCATTTCATGGATCCGTTTCTGCTGAGCATTGTGTAATATTTATTGTGTGTTCAGTTAAATGACAAACTGCACTGATTGAAATCAGCTTTAAAAAGCCAGGTTTTGACATTTTATCCATACAGGTTGCCACCATATCATGGTTTTGTCATAGTATAAATATATAGGCTATTTATTGCAGTCGTATAACAAAGTACACTTAGCCTATTATGTGGCTAGTAAAGAAACACTTATGCTAACGACTGTCCTGCCTTCTCACTTAGAGAAAACTAACAGATAATCTAAGAAAATACTCAAACCCAACTAATACTGTATACAGAGACACTCTTAAAATAGAGTCATAACTCGTTCCGTTTTGCTCAGCTAGCTGTCATTGTCAAAGGGGTGTGCGCTGTCGATGCAAAGCTAGCAGTACCAGTGAGATATGTTGGCTATTACTGTGATTTAGTACTACTGAGTTAACTTCAGTTCGTTTACATTGAACATGACTTTCATACATGGGCTATGTATGGATAAAAGTGACAGTTAAATTAGCTGTGCGGACTGGTTTAGCCACATTAGCTAGCAGCATAGTGAACTCAGCATCTCCTTATAAGGGAGCCGCAAACACGCTTCCCAGCTCATGTTTTGTCCTTACCCCGTGCTTTGCCTGTAGTTCCGCCATTCTTTGCCGCCTAATTGCATCTAATTCATCGTCTGCCATGGTTTACAATATTAATATGTACCGATAAGACTGAAAATTGATGTGGTAACGGAATAAAAGGTACCAAAAACTCCCACCAGAGGCAAGGCCCTGCCTAGTTCAGGGGAGTGTAATCAACCGATCCAATACTCTGCTAAAGCAATCGAGCACAGAGTAAGGATCATATAAGAACAAGAGGTTGTGAGTGTAAGCCATGGATGTAGGTGTAGGCTTCATTTACTGGACAGATTTATATATTTTTTGGAAATTACATATAAAAATAAATTGTAAAACAAACAAACAAACAAATAAATGTATTTCAGCTGTATGAATATTTTTATTTATAATATTTTGAAAAGTAATGCTGGAATGGCCACTACTTTTTGAGAACAGTATACATGTTAAGTATTCATGTAAAGAAAAACACATTTTATAGGAAATATTCTAGGCTATATCATGATCAATTATTTAATAGGTTAATTAAGATATTCTATGTCTTAATAACCATATAAAATAGGTGTTAAATATTATGGTAGTCTAATAAGTACAGTGTGTATGATTATTTAATTGCAAAAACGTTATATTGATTACAACATCATTATTCAAATGGAAGAATCATGCCAATAGAGCAAAGTGTCTTATCAGTAGGTGTGACAGATCAGCTGATGGGATGGATGTTCTTGGTGGAATTGCCTCTGCCTGTTAGCCTGGGAACAAGACCTATCTGCTGAGTTCATGTTTCATTCACTTGTCTGGTGATGCCAGGCTATCTGCCTGTGATATGTTCGACGACAGCTGATAGATGTATGCAGCCTCAGGAGGTCCATCACTCTTGATCTAGCTTCCTCTGTACGTACTATAAGAAAAACGACTCAGGAGCAGAGGGACGTGGTACTTTTGGCCTGGGTCATTTATAGTGAAGGCAATCTGCAGCAAAACACCAAACATGAAAGATCATTACAAGTAAGACTGACTGTCAGGATTGTTAACAGCATGCATATGAAAGGTTAAATGGGGATACAAATTCACTGATCTAGTAACAAAAATATGGTAAGGCCACAAGTAAAGCAGCATTATGCATAAGAATGGAAGCTGAGGATGCATGGTAATATGTCAACACATAACATCTTTCCTCACCTCAACATAGGGGTAAAAGGAGGTCTCCCCTATAGTCTCCCAGTACTGAGCAGTCTCAAAACGCAATCTATACACACCAGAAGTAAACATTTGTTTTGTGATGAGTCCTGGGCAACGTCCATCAGCATTAGTGGTCCTGTTGAGAAAAAAAAAAGATTTAAGACCTATGAATGACAATATACACTGTCCAGTAGTGTTATTTGAGATTTTCCAGTGATCATACTTTGTGATAATGTGTGTGGTGTTTTGCTTATGGCTGTTGTCTTTAGGTTTTTTACCCAGTGGTGATCAAACTCCAGGCATTAGTAGAGGGGTCTTGTCGATGGAGACTGAGGGCCATGTTTGAGCCGGGGACACCCATCGCAGTGTTCAGCACATGGGTGGTCAGGGGACTACCAGGAGCTGCCATTGCTGTGATCTGCAGAACAAGGAAGTAAGACTTTAAATAGATCTGCTTAAATCAGAAGAAAAACATATTCACACGGGCCTGCTTTTCTTAAAGCGACATTGAGTACACACAATTTTGAATGATCTTTGGCAGTTTATTTCAACTTCACCATCTTAAATTTATATCACAGTTCTATAAAAGCTTTGCATACAGGAGTATTTTGATGTATATATGAATTTTAATACTGTGCTTTCTGCTTCCATCATCAGTAATGAAAAGTTAGACATTTAAAGAGAGAACCTTCAAATATGCACCAGAGAAAAATAATGTATTGAAACATTATGTGAGTTATTTGGGTATTGCATCTATTGAAATTTGAAATCCTGAAAAAAAACTAGCAAATTTAACATTCAAGTTGTAATTTATGTATAAATCCTTAGGAAGATCAAATAACAGGACATGGTATTGCCTCTAATAGCTACTATGTAGTTGTTAATACTAATTTATACTAATGCCACACGCCACATTATTATTACATACTTGTCCCTATACAAATAAATAGCCCTAAATAAATAAATAAATAAGTAAAGAAATAAATAATCAATAAATCAATAACATCTGACTGATAAATAGAGACCCTGGATGTAAGATTTTACATTCCAAATTTGAACATTTTTTTAACGTTTATTTCAGTGATTGAACTATTGACTGCTCCTGTTGAAGCCACTCTCACAAAATATGTCCTCAGCCACCGAGTTAATGTCGTTGCTATAAAATATAGTATAATAGCCTGTTTAATAAAATAAAAAAATCTTCTATTTTCTTATATACCTATCATAAGCTTTGTGCTTACCTTATTTCCCGGCAAAATATGACCCTTGAGTTGCTGCAGCCTGTGTGCACTCATGTGCACTGATGAGTAAAATCCAAATTGGGTCAGCAGTTTTAACAAAAAAAGAAAAGAAAAAGTAAAAGCAAATACTTTTATGGTTCATTAAACAGCATCAGATGTTTGTCACTTTATCCAGTTCTGCACACTGCCCTGACATTCAGTACTCATGTGCTTATCTTTCTGTCAACAGAAGACCGGTTGTGCAAGAGCTCTTTTTGTCACACTTTGCTTTCAGCACTTTGAACTCAGTGGAAATCAAATGGATGATCCAAATGGACTGCTCAGAGGCCGAGGCACATGCAGTCCTTTTTTTTTAAATTTTCATGTTTGACTGCTGGGTTAATGAACCCTAAATACACAACTACAACTTCCTGCTTGAATTCCACAAGGACTTACCTTGCATGGCAGCTGGATTCTCGCGACATCACGAGATGCACGAGGGTTTCGTCTCACGTCCGTATTTTTTATTTTTATGCAACTACTTTTTTAAAATCATATTTTCGAATGAACTGCTATTGGATGCTATTCTATTTTTGTATTATTTTTTTAAAGAAAAAGATTCTTCTTTATTAGCAACGCCGAGCTTTCAAAACCCACCGCCCATGTTCACGAAACCCTCGTGCAATTGAGAGTACCTTTAACATTTCTCTGCGACACTTTATTGAAGAGCTTTGCTTTGCCGAGTTTTTTTGGATAGATTTTTCAATGGAGAGGTAAGGGACTGTAGTCTGCGCTAGCTGCTACAGTTCTGAAAGCCTGCACAAGATAAGGTATTTTGGTATGAAAACCCACCTTTTTAATTTAACCAAGTACCCTGTATCACAAATACATGTCTGGCATTTGTAACAAACCGACCTGCTTGAAAATCGGTCGAAAGTTCAGCGAGAAATGATGATTTTAATTGTGGATAGTCCTCCTGCCTCGATAGACAGACGTGCATTGGGAGCTGCGGCTCCACCCAAGGGCGTCAGGTTACTGACAGACAGTGTCTGTGACTCATGTGTTGATTGTAATATTTTCAAATGAGGGATCTTTTGGAGCTAAATGTTGACAACAAGCACAGCTCTGTCAACAAATGAAAACACTGGATTTCCTATTTGAAAGCACCGCAATTTCATCCCAAGACAACTGTTTTGAGTTGTGCATCACTGTGCATCATATGAGGAAAAATGCTAAAAACCTTTAACATGACAGAAAATGACTATGCACAGTTCTGAGGTAAATATCTATTTACTAGGCCTAAACTATTCCCAGAGCTTTCTACCATAACTCATGGACTTTATCAGCAAATGGAACTTAGTCAGTAGCCTAAATAAACTGGTCTCAACAATTAACTTTATTTCAATTACTTGAAAATTTGAAAAATAAACTTGTCAGCACTACCTGGAGGGCAAACTATGAATGGTGACACTGTTTCTAAATGATCTCAAATATATCTTTAGCCTTTCTGTACTACTGCAGTCTTATTTATCTACACTGATACAAATGTATCTGACTGTGGTCAGATAATATTGTCCTAAAATATGAATTGCATATTCCAAACCACACTTCCTGATATGATCTGATAGTTTAAATATTTTTCCAGTGAATTAATTAGTTGAAAACTTTCTCTGATATTATTTTTTCAAGTTTGATTAACCACACCATTTGGCCACGAACATCTTAAACTGTACTCACATTTTATGCTACTCCAAAATATTGTTATATAAAAGGTAACAATAGTTATTGGTATGACCATTTTCTCTCTGTTGCCTAGTATCTCATTTATATTAGCTCTGTCAATCTGTCATTTGTCTTTCTGAGAGAAACAGCTGGCAGTGGAGAGGCTGCAGGTGATTTCTTTTGTGTAAAACATGGTTGATTTTGTCTCAGTGTGCTATTAAAGGGAGTAACTGTCTGCAACTGTCTGCAGAAAATGCATCTCTTGGTGTGTTTTTGACCTGAATGTCATGTTGTTGTCACAGGAGTTTGGAGTCCAGTCAGCAATGGACAACTTGTTCTGTGTGGAAATAGCTGCAGTCCTTAAGCAGGCACACAGCAGCCCTCAAACAACACACAGCATGGATGAAACTGTACACAATTTTGCCCGAGGGCCAGACTGACCTTTGATCAAACTATCCGGACCCCGAGGATAAGAGACCTGTGATCACATTTACAGTCTATGGATCTAGCAGCCCACTTTGCTGCAGCATTGCCATTATTCTCTGTTTGGTATAACTACTATGCTGCCGTACAAAGGCAAAAGACCTTTACTTCCTTTTGGTCAAGAATTGTCTTTTTTTTGTTGTCATTTTTGGGCCAATGAAGACCTGCTCTGTCATGTGGACAAATATCTTGTGTCTCCTGTGTTTTTTATGTATTTTATTTTGTTAAAAATAGTGGGTTGTGTTTGCCTTAACTACAAAAGGTTCTGATGAAACCAATAAGGCAAAATCCCTTAACTTCACTTAAGGTTCTCTGGTTTTGTTTACCTACACATGGAGTTACTGTTTTCCTGCTCTTAGGTTACAGCCTCTTTATTATGTGTCATACACTGAAGTATTCCACACATCTCACACGTTATACAGACTGAATAAAGAGGTTATGTTTGAATTCAATACAAATAATTATTACTTGGATATTAGTTATCCAATTTGGTCCTAATGGTGTGAGTTGGTAATGTACTGTCAAAAGACAATCAAAGTGAAGTGGTGACAAAAAACTCTATTCTATTTATTCTTATTCATTGTATATAAAGTGGGTCATTTCATGATATGTCATCATACAGTATATTGCTTACTGTAATCAACAACAAAGTGAGAGATCTAATTAAGATCAAGTTAAGGCCTTTTGCCTCGGCATGACCCCTTATTATTCTACAGACAATGCAAAGTCAGAGTACCTTAACTTCCGAATAAGGGTCAAAGGTCAAATTTGAGCTCAAGTTTTTGTAGTATATAAATAACTTAATTAAAACAACAAAACTGCCACATTTTCAATATTCAATCCATTTAGCTGGACACCAAAACAACTTTAAAGTATTTTTTCTAGTTCTACACTGAGTTAAGGTCATTTGCCTTTGTAGGGCAGAATGGCCCCTTCCTTACTTCCTACCCCCCTACTTCCTGCACCCTTACTTCCTGCACCCTTACTTCCTGCACCCTTACTTCCAGCAGAAGTTGACCATATTTGGACAAGAAGGCAGTGCTGGAGACAATTACGCGGTCACGCCAGTGACATCTTGTCCGGTCTCATCTATGGTATCAATGTTGCTGCTAAGCTAAACCCAGGAGCTAACCGCTACAGACGGGGTAAAGTTGCAGATTTTCAACCGGCTGATGCGAGTCATGCGGTGGAGTTTTGCCTGTGGATGAATGCAGACCTCCGGGTGCCGTCACTGTTTACTGTAGTGACATGGAGCTGGGTAAAAACTGGCAAACTTTCCCTTAAGGTAGCAGCTAATGCTAGCGCTAGCCCGGTTAGCACAGTGCTACCGAATGCTGAACAAGACCTTTTTCGGCGACCAAAATGTTCCAAAACACACTCTGAATGGGTCAACGTTCTGAGACATAAATACTGACAACACAAAAACAAGTTCACGTCTGTTTTAATGTACACAGGACCTATTAGCATTGTTAAAACCTCTACATGGGGCCATCATGCTGTATTGAAGAAGACTTGAAACTTGAGACTGAGACCATAAACTCAGTATGAAACTGTTTACTGAGGTAACAAATCAAGTGAGAAGTAGACTCATTTTCTCATTGAC
>JAOVVB010243042.1:0-21679 GCA_028570985.1 Heterobranchus longifilis | reverse complement strand
GAAGGGAGGGGACCCTAAGGGGAGGGGGGGGGGGGTGATAGTGTAACTGGTTAGCCATTTTGTCTCATAAATGTATCACTTTGACTCTGTAATGTTTGGGGACCATGTTATTGTTGCAGACGTTACGATCCAGTCAGCTTCACTTGATCTTGTAATGGAGGGCAGAGGACAGAGGGCTCTGACTGGCCCACTGAGAGCACTGCAGGTGTTCATCATTTAAGTTACTTTTACACCAGCAGAGCCAAACCGGTGGCCAAGCTTATGATTGGCATAAAACCAAGGAGGAGCACCCCCTATCTGGTATGTTCCTCTGCCCTGGCCTCTGAAGGACATTTTACGCACCATCTTGACTAAAATGGCTTTCTAGCGAAGGCTGTAGCATTCAGCGTAGCTGCTGCTGTGTCAGTATCGACTTTGTCTGGAGCTGTGTTGGTGTTGGTGACATTTATTCTCACATCACCTCCGGTGTGGCCGAGGGCTCTGTCTAACCTTTGAGGCGCCAGTGGTAGCCCACTGGAAGAGCAGCAGCCAGCTCACCTGACCTTTTATGAGTGCTTTCAAAGTGCCCCCCGCCCTCTCCCCTCTCCCCTCTCCCCTCTCCCCTCTCCCAACCCTCTGTCTCCAGCCAACTCTCTGTTGGCTCCTCCAGACCCCGGTGTCTAGTGCTGACAAGCTGGATCTGCTGCTGCCCTCGGCTCCCCAGAGAGCTGGCTGGCCTCTGCAGCCTGTCTCTAGCTATAGGCTTGCAGACAAGGATGGCAAAGGAGAGCAGACAGTGAAGATAGATAGTTTTACTGCAGATAAGCCAGGGACTCCTCTCTGTTGAGCTATGCTCCATATCACTGTTGCTTTGTGTGTGGCTCTATATGTCAGCGAGTGACTAACAAAATCTTGCATCAGCCATAACTTCATTGCATTGTCATAAAATGTGAAAAACAAAAACTGAAGATCACTTTTTGCTAGTGCTGTACGATTCTGGTCAAAATGAGAATCACAATGTTTCCACTCAAAATTGAGATCATGATTTTCTCCCACAATTCTGAGGGGAACAGTGTTTATTGCAGTCCATATTGTCTTCATGCAGACAGTACAAGCAGTTTGATTATTATTTTAATTAATCGTGCAGTCCTGATTCAGTAGGTCTTCAGCGATTTCACATCATTTTGGTCCATTATTATTATTATTATTATTATTATGAGCACTCATTCTAAATTTGCAACTCCCCAAAGCAAATACATGGCTGAATCGCAGAAATGAGATTGTGTACATGCCTGAATCAAGATCACGATTAATCGTGCAGCCCTACATGTTGGTCATTATTACATGAATTTGAATTTTCTGTATGAATCACAATTGTTGTATGCATCTCATAGGGTTGCATGTGCATGTGTGTGGTCTGGGCTTTTGTTATTCAGCTGAAACGTCACAGTTGGCTTAAATGAAGGTGACCTCCAATCACAACCGCAGGTCCCTGAGAGGAATGAAATGAAAATCCACAGTAATAATAACAGGCATGCAGCCTTCTACACGAATGCACTTCTTTCTGGTGTTAACACCTCTGAGTTGGAAAAGTAATGAAATGAGCCTCATTAGGTCCTGATTGAGTGATTACAATTATTTTCCTGAAAAAGCCCATTTTCTAACCCCACTCCACTTTACATCCATAAAAACATGATCTTGATGTTATTTAAATCACTTCCTTGGAGTAAAAGTTCGCTCATTATAGCATAGATATTCACTTTCACTGTCTTTTCCTTCATGCACAGAAGTGATCCAAAATTGCTTCCCAATCTGTGTATGAATATACAAACTGTGCAGAGGCTGGGGATTATAGCAGGATGCCTCCTCTGAAAGGTGCCTTAATCCTGCTCCCAGTGTGCAGATTAGAAGCCCCTGCTTTTTGAAGATTTTACTCAATATCAGCTCCTTCCCCCGGCATGTAAACACACTTCAACAGTGATTAGCCCAGAAACATTGCTTTAGACCCCCCAAAAAAATAACAGTCCCAATGAGATATCAAAGGCATTACTGCATTCATATATGCATGCGTGTATCGTCTCTCAGGGCAGTGCGGTGGAGCCTGTGTTAATGATGGAATATCTGCCGCTTCGTAGCCCACTAGCACGTAGTCATTTCTGACAGATGGCCTGAGGAGATGTGAAATCTGAGCAGCCCGAGAGAGGTGGGATGTCCACTGTGGCATTATGGTTTGTCTCATGTTATCTCCCTTTTGCCACGACCCGGTCCCGCTTCACGCATGGCCGCCGATACGCGTGCGCCTTAGATTGAGATGTAAAAGCAGGGAGAGAGGCAGGAGCAACACAGCGGGGGAGGGAGGACTGACCGATCTCACCTTGACAGTTTGAGGGAAGCTGCTCGAATATGTTTTTTTTTTTCAACTCCTTTTCCCCTCTGGCTGCAGGGTGTGCGTATACGCGCATGCACGTGCGCACCCGCCCGCGTGCCTCTCGGCAGGGCAGTGAGGTGTGCGAGGAGCTGATGACAGATGGTCATCATCACTGCGAGCGACATATCTGTCAGTGTGTCCTCGTCTCTCCACCTCTCTCGTCTTCTGACGGAGGCCTGTTTTTCTCTCTTTGATCTTGATCTGATTCTTGTTGTTTTCTGACGATATGGGGATGGACTCGAGGTCACAGAGGATCACAGATGATAGAGGTGACCTGTCTATTGTCTCGGTCCTCGTTCAATCAATCAACCAATCAGTCAGTCTCTCTTTCACGGCCCCTCCTGTTTGACATTCTCTCTCTGTCTTCTAGGTTCTATTTTTCAGTCGGTCAATATCCGTGCCAGATTAATCTCGTCCTTGTCTGGCCTGTCTTCAGTGGCTGTTTGGTGCGTTTAATTTTTGTCTGCACAAGCAGGTCCAATTTTGAGCTTTGCATTTTTCAGTGGAAGCCATTACCGAGAGATCCTGTCAAAACAGGGCTTTTTGCAAGTTGACCTTCATTCAGCGGAAGCTATCTGTCCTCTAGCGTTAGTTAATCACCATGTGTCTCCTTGCAATGAAGAGAATGCTTCCTTATCGTGACAGGCAGTGGACCTGTCAGTGATTGTGTGTGTGTGTGTGTGTGTGTGTGTGTGTGTGTGTGTGTGTGGGTGGGGAATAAGACTCCAACTGAGGCTCAAAAATGTTGGGGAAAAATGACAAAACCTTCCCTAATCACTCTCCTGTGGTGCAGCATCACACAGCATTCTTGGTCTGTCAGCAATCTCTGATGCAGTCCCAGTGGACGCCGTCCATCCCCCACATCTCCACACATACAGAGTATAGAAATATATGTACACACTACGAATGCAGAGAGGGAAGAAAGCGCAGTGCTCAATCCTGTCTCTCCACTGTGAATGCCGCACGTATGAGGGCTGAGAGAGCAGAAGGTAGGAGGAGAAAGGTATATTTGTGTGCGTGCGTCTTATCTTAGTGAGAAGGGCAGTGTATGACAGGCGACCACAGTGTATTACCTCTGAAAAGCCTCCCCAGTGACACTTGTTCTCTCTCATATCTGTGTCTGCTCTATTATTGTCGTTGAAGCCAGTGTCGGCGGGCGACAGGACTTGAATCTAGATATCACCAGCCGACATCTCTAATTGGAGCACGCATGCAAATAATACCCTTGTTTATTCTTATAGATGATTACATCCACAAGCAGCCAGCCGTGAAATAGAAACCTTTACGCTTCAAGGCCAAGCCGGCCATCTTCGGAGAATTGCAATGGACAGGTCACACCCCTGCTCATTACAAGTATTTGACCAATGGGCAGACATGCCCTGCTTATTCACACGGAGGGACTCCTACTGGGAAAATAAAACAAAATACAACCCTAGTATTAGACGAGCATTTTTACCATCAAAAAAAACCCACAATCAAATAAATGCTAGTTGCTGCTACATGCAAACAGTCAATTTCAAGATGCGTACGGTGCAGAACAGTCTTTAATGGACTGATATTTTGCCCTGTGTCTTTTTTTTTCCATTGAAGATGGAATGAAGCCTCCGCTGTGTGCTCGATTTATAAAAGCGCCACTGTCCAAATTAATTTGAAATGGAATGTCAGGGTTGCCTTGGAGACACGCTGAGGCGGAAGCCAGTCATTGTAACTCACCTGAGCAGTCATAGGAAAGGCCGCCTCTGCATTTTAAAGAAATGAAATAGTCATTTCATTGTGGGTTGCGGTGAAGAGGGTGTATAATAAAGGGAAATAGTTAGGATTTGTCATTGCCATTGATTTGTCAAGGCCCATGCATTTACAGCCCCTGCTGTATTTTATAGCAGAACACAGAGAGTTACATACCCAGTCACAGCACACACAACAGAACATCACTGGCAATTATTTAAAGGCCTTGAAATTTCTCTCAGTTGGATAATTTCTGGTTATTTCACATTAAAGAGTTCTGTTTTTCTTTTCTTTTCTCTATATTCTTCTAAAAATGGGCGCTGTTAGAAAAGGGTGTCGTCTTGTAATTCAGGATTTAGCAACGTTTGAATCAGAATCTGATGACAGTTGCTGGGTTGTTTGGTTACTGTCAGTGAGTGTGTTGTCAGCATTGATTAATCTTCCCATTGTTTTCTCGATTAATCGATTAATTGTTTGGCATATAAAACGTCTGAAAATAAATGAAAAACTCCCATCACAATTTCCCAGAGTTCAAGTTGATGTCATCAAATGTCTCGTTTTGTCCGACCAAAATCCAAAGAGAATAAATTCACTAAAATGTAAGAAAAAGAAAATCTTCAGATTTGAGAACCATCAAATATTTGACAATTTTTGCTTAAAAAATACTTTTTAACAATTCATGAATTATCAAAATAGTTTATTTTTCTGTCGATGGACTAATCTATTAATATACTAATTGTTGCCACTCTATAAGTCAAATCTGATCAAACCACACCCACACAGTCTTTTCGAGTGTTACACTTAATGAATAATAGCTCAGGATGTATTTTTGAACTTACTTTTTAACACTAACTTTAACTTAGACAGTTGCTTATTTATTCATGAAGACTTAGTGTTAAAGAAAAGAAAAGAAATACTTGAAGCCAAGTTTTCAGGGGCTTTAAAGGATAAAACTTTAGCATTTAGTACAAATGTTTATCATTTTGGAAAACATGCTGCTGTGTAATCCATTACAACATAAAGTCTGCATATTTCTCAAAGTTCCGATATTGTTTCATGATTGATTTTCACGAGTTGAAATGAATAGAAACCACTGGCCACATGCAAAAATAATCAGCAGAGCAAGTATAGGCTCCATAATTTGTAGTTAAAGAGCGAAAAGTTGCAAGCATATGGTTCTTTAGGAAGGTAAACACATTAATTTGTGCTACACCTGTCCAATGTGCTGATCAAGGAGGTCTGCCTAATGAATCATACAGCTCTCCTTCTAATTAGCTTATTGTTGCTCTGTTCTTCTCTCTGGCTTTTCTGCTAAAAACACTAATTAAGAGGAAATGCAAGTTCAGCTGGTTAGATACAAGCATCAGTCTAATGCTGTTCACGGTGTTCACATTATGAGCGATAAAACAACAGAACAGCCAAGCGTGACCAGTTACATTGTTGCCGTTTGCACGTTTCACATTTCACCACCGCGTTGCCATTTGTTCAGACTTGCTTTTACTTAGTTTTTTAGTGTCTTGATGTTCGTTGTTGCCTTGTATTTTACTTGCAATTTTATTGTGAAGCACTTTGTGACATCTGCTCTTTAAAGGTGCTATACAAATAAACATATTATTATTATTATTGCATCCCTGTGCACACCGCAATACACAGAAAGCTAGCATCAGCAAACTAACATAGTCTCACGTAGCCAGACTTATCTCCACAGCGCTGCTGGGGGGGAAGTCTGGATTCATTGTACTTTCGCTCCTGGATAGTGAAAAAAACCTCCCTGGCCTGTTTGTATTTCCTTAAACCAATCACAATCGTCCTGGGCGCACCACGCCCTGCATTCAGAGACGGTGCCTCTGCAAAATAGTGTCGGGAGGGAACCAGTTTCGGTGGAACACTTCCACGAAAATGTTGTAAACATATTCTGTGTAGATCTTTCCAATCATTCACTGAAAGAACAGAGCAGGCCTGCCTTATTGCACGATCCAAATTTTCAAAACAAGTAATTTTCAGTGTGTAGGTTGATAGCTCTGAGGCTGTTTTTGTATTTTCTGTAGCGAAGGGACGTTGAGAATGGGAAGACAGACTTCCTGTTCCCGTGCGCCGGGCAGATTTCCTGGAGGCTTTGTCCCTGCACTGTTCGCATAGTGAGCCAGACTAATAATAACAGTACCAGAGAAGGGGACCAGAAATTATGAAACTAAAAAAATACGATTGGTTGACTCTGCATCATTGGAGTGCTGAAAAAAGTTGAGGAGAGCTCAACTTTGACAGTAGCAAGTCACGGGCGTCACGCAGCGACAAGTGTCAGGTGTAGCATCATGTCACCGGCTTCTATTGAAAATGACTTCTCCTTCTACAGTAGGTCATTGATGTTCCAGATGTCATGGTGTTGTTGCAGCCTCACCACGGCTTGCTGAGCATCTTCCTGTGTGTCTCACTGTCTCACTGTTCTCCAATTAGCTTGCTATCGAGGCAGCGCCACTAGCGCTCCACATGTCTGACAGTCGTGGTTCATTTTAAGAGGCAGGCAACTCTCCTGTCTATACCAACAATACAGCAATACACTGTGTACACTGAAGGTGTTTCATTGGAAAGGAATGTTCTTACTCTTCCTTTGATTCACTTTTTTTCTTTTTCTCTTTTTCCTAGTAAATTGCTCCACTTTCTGTAGTCTTAAAAAGCCCATCTTTTCTTTTCATTCTTCTCTCTCATGGTCTTTGTCTCATTTAGCACACACTATTTTTCCCCATTGTCCTCTCTTTTCTTTATCTGGAGAAGCCTGGTAGACTGTTGTAATACAGTATGTCGCGCTTGTTCAACTCTGTATCTATAGCCAGTAGGCCTACTGATCCCCAGCAAACGTGGCCCTAACCTTCTTAATATTCACTTTTATCTCCCTTTTTCTCCCTTTTTTTTCTGCTCAGCTGTCCTTGCATGAATGTTGGGGAAGAGAAAACTGCATCTGATTTGTGTGCAGGCTCATGGCTCGAGAGCCCTTGGCTGACAGCTGTGAATGCCGTGACTCATGCCTCTTATAAAGTCTGATTCACCTAATGAGCAGGGTGGCAGCGGCCATCGGGAGATCTGTGTGTGTGTCTATAATGAAATGAATGAAATTTCAATAATTACTGGAATGCAGGATTAAATACATCTTCATAGAAGCTGATGTGGAAGTTGGTTAAAGCTTGATATATCCATTGTTATGATTAAAGGAAAGATGTGTTACATGAATGTAGCTTGAAACTGGGGAAAATAAATCTTACATTCCCTCTCTCCCCCGTACTACAGTAGCTGCTACATTGTTTTTGAGCCACTGTTGTGTTTCATCTTGTTGGCCTTGGGGAAAGATTTTTTTTTTTGAAAGCACCAGAAAATGTTTGAAAAGAAAATCTGCAGTTGTACCGCTCTGCACACTACAGCTTAACATTCATTATTTTATCACCATAGCAACCAGTGTACAGATTTTAATTTCTAAGCATTAGATAAAAGTAAAGAAATAAATAGCTTGCAGGACACACAAAGCATAATTATGGCTATTATTATAATTTTCAATATGAGTATGTGATGAACGATAGAGAGGCTGTCATCAGATATTGTCTGCTCCTTTAATCACTCCTCTGTTAAATCAAGTCGGTGCTGTATTCAACTCTTTCTGATTGTCTGATGGTCATTTTTGACAAGAATGGATATATATTTTCTTTCCTCTTTTAAACTGTTGGCAATAATGGTAGCCAGTAAAGCACTTCCTTGACACCGTCACAGACTGTCTGTTGATAAATGGCGTGTAGTTGCCCTTGTCTAACCTAAAATCCACCACAGATTTTTCTTTCTTCTGCCTCCCACTATTTTAAGCCCTATCTGTAGAGCACTGTCCATATTGGAGGGTCTATAGGGCACTATGACTATGAGGACAGTCCAATCTCTCTATCTATTGTGTATTATATACAGGGTCTATCGGAGGGGTGATCGGATTGTTTTGAGCCGAGGTGGAATGTAACTCAGTACATTTACTCATGATCCAAATCCACGATTCGATTTGACTTTCAGTTTTAAGGTCACATGCTAACGGCTGCTGCGACATCTATGAAGTGTTGTTTTGTACATGGGGGTGGAGACAAACAAATACTAGCAGAATCGCTGATACTGCTTTTGATTTTGATGATCGAAATTGAAAGCTCATTTCGATTGATTTTCAATTTAGAATCGAAATCGTGACATCCCAGTTACTCAAGTACTGTACTTAAGTACAATTTTGAGGTACTTGTACTTTACTTGAGTGTTTCCATTTCATGCTACTTTATGCTTCTACTCCACTATATCTCAAATATTGTACTTTTTACTGCACTACATTTATTTGACAACATTAATCAGGCATACTTTCGAATTCAGATTAATACAAAATATAAATCAACGAATACATTATAATGATTATGATTTTTATAAGCTACCTAACAGTATGAAAAGTAATTAAAACCAGCCCCTCATTTACCAGCTGCAACATTAAAGTGATTCAAGTTACACATTAATGCATCATCCAGTAATATAATATAGCTTATATGATTCTGAAATGGGCCATTCTGCATAATGATTTCTTTTACTTTTGATACTAAGTTTCATACTTATCTACTTTTACTTCAGTTTGATTTTTAATGCAGGACTTAGTTGTAACAGAGTATTTCTACACAGTGGTATTACTACTTTTACTGAAGACCTGAGTACTTCTTCCACCACTGGTTTTGGGGGGAGGGGCACATAAATAATTTGGTCCCACCCAACTAAAAAAAAAAGGATAAACTATCTAATAACACAACAGCAAATGGATATCTACCACAGTCTTGATTCTAGGTTTAGTTTCACAGACCTGTCACAGACATATCAGTATCAATAGGTAACAGTGTATATGTTGTCCGATATGCGCCAATATGAAAACTTTATTTACAGAACATATAATGCATTTATAGAATAGTTTGACAATGTAATACATTGTATGTACACAATGTATGACACTGTTAAATATTCTTTAATAAAGTAATTTGTTTGAGAAAGCAGCCTTCTGAGTACCTCTGCATCATCATATCAGTGCAAAACCGGTGCACAATCCACATATAAAAGGTCTATTTTCATTCCAGCTCAAAAATTCAATATATCGGCCGCCATATCGGTAATCTGTGAATTGTTCCCCTCTAAAATCGGTCCCGGTCTCAAAAATCCCATATCAGTATCGGTATCTACAACAAACTATCTAATTAGTCAGAGCAGGAGAACATGAACATGAACATGGCACACAAAGCTGTAGCTATAAATAAGAATGTGATGTCTCAGTCAACATGCCAGATTTAATGATGATTTAAAGATGCGTTGTTGGCTATGCTCCCTTTGGAGTCGTATGTTTTACTCCAGCAGCAGATGCAAGTATTACAGTTTTAAGGAAAAGAGCTGCCGATGTGTCTGCTGTCAACTGGAAGAAGCCTGAATCTGAATGTTTCTCTTCCATTTAAAACCTTTAGTAATTACTGGATATGAGTTAACCCTCGGCTTTCATCTGTACCACTGCCCAAGAGCTAACAGACATGTTTTTAGCTACGCTAACTACATAGGTCTATGGATGTCGGTCGGTCGGTCAGCTGGCTGGTCACTGGCTTGATCCATCACTTTGGTTCAGGCTGAAATATCTCTATTTATTATACTGTTGGTCCAACTCGTTCTCATTCTCAACTCGTCACATATGGACGTTTGGGTAGAACTACAGGACTTATCAAACTATGATGCTGCACTACGGTCGCGGGCAGTTTTCTTTTAGATATTTTTTTTTTGCCTTTATTATACAGCTGAAGATAGACAAGAAAGGGAGGAGAGAGAGATGTGACGACATGCAGCAGAGGGCCACAGGTCGCAGACAGTTTTAAACATGTGGTTGACGTGAATTTAAAGAAAACTACTTGGTTATGTTTAGGAAAACATTGTGGTTTGGGTTGAAATAAGTAAGCTAATGTAAGTTAAGTAGTCAGCGTAAAGAAGTCAGCATTGGTTCCACACAGGACACGAGCAGCGGTCTCCTGGGAGAAAGTCGTTTGTTTGACCCATGCATTAGAGCTGTGCTAAAAAAATCTGTACAGCAATATATCATGACATACTCCTTGCTGATACATGCATCGATACAGAAGCTACTGTATCGATACAGCAGCGAATGCTGTAAATATTTGCATTTATTAATAACTCTGGGATTGGAAACAGAATATTACATTTCCTTTTAAGGTCTCTGTGGGCCTGAGTTGTAAGTGTTTTAAGTTGTGTGATCGCTGTTAAACAGAATAATAAAGAACAGCTGTTGTAGTAAATTCTGTCATTATTCAAAATCAACGTGTATTGCGATACATATCGTATTGTGTACTCCATATCGTGATATGTATCGTATCATGAAGTTGTAGGCAATACCCAGCCCTACCATGCCTCCACCCTGACATCCTCCCTACGCAGACTTAGTCGCTCTTTATACAATGTCCCCTGTCCTCCAGAGGACTTGCTCTGACTGTCTAATATTGCTGCAGATGAGTTTACATTGGAGTTGAAATCCTGTCTCATACAGACACTAAAGGGTGCCTTGTGCGTCGTTACCAGATGCTGAGGGCCGTGACAAACTGCCAGTATTTGACAACCTGGGAATGAGAACAGTCTGGTTGTTCTCTGTCCCTCCTCTCTCCAGCCACATTTATAATTCCCAAGGCCCCTTCATTGCCATTTTCCATCCATCCACTAGATGCTCTCTGAATTCCCATCCTGCCCCACCCATCTTCACACGCGTTCCCACTTTCCTCATCTGCTCTGCCTGGCCTTCCCCGCCTACCTCCTCACCTGCATCTCATTCCCTCATCAGTCTTCCTCTCCCTCTACGCCCCCGATCCTTTGTTCCTGTCAGTTCGTCCTAGTTGCTTTGTTGGTTTCTTGCTTTGTGCTTTTGTGTTCCACAATTGGCCTGCCTGTAAGCTATTTCATCAATAAATCAGTGAAGTCATCCTGCTGCCTCCTTAGTCTATGTTTGGGTCCTATCCCCGTTGCTCTGCATAACCAGCCGTGACAGCTGGATAGATTGCCATGGAATTTGGTGCAGACGCTTTTAGGTTTCCCCCAGGATTTTGATAACTTTGGTCCAGTTCTTTGGTTTATGACCAAATACTTTCAGAACTAATGACATTCTCATCAGCCTCAGCTGTGCTTTGTGTTTAGTGCTAATTAGCTAATGTTAGCATGCTAACATGCTAAACTAATATTGTTTACACTATACCAATATTCCCTGTACATATACCCACTGTTCTATGTTTTGTTACCTACTGTTTTTATTTTTATTTATCCGTTTTTATATATACTTCTGTGTTTTTTTGTGTTTTTATTTGTGTTCTTGCGTATTTACCGATGCACCAAAGCAAATTCCTTGTATGCTTGTATACTTGTATACTTGGCAATAAACAAATTCTGATTCTAAACATTAGCATGTTATGTCATATCATATATCATGTTAGCATACAGCCACACAGAGCAGCTAGCATGGCTGTAGACTCTTGCTCTTATTGTTTTTTAAGACTAAATAGTAATATTGAAGTAATTCTCATACTCAGGACATAACTCAGGAAAAAAAACAAGTTAGGGTGAAAATTATATTTTAATAATTGTTTATCATTAATCACACTGAACATGTTTTATTAATCAAAATGAACAGTTGAGCAGCAAGTAATCGCTTTACTTGTGTATTTGACAGGCCACTTGAAACTGAATGATATGTTAGCAGCAGTTAAAATGAAGGAAACAAAAGCTCTTATACTGTATTACAGGATGTCTGGCTGCTGCCTCAACATTTTACAATGTCAGTAAATTAGCTATAATTGCAGCTCATATTCACCACGCTAGACTGTTTAGAGTCTGTTACTTTCTCAGTGATATACTGTGCATTGTGACACAGTGTAAGAAACTGCCATGATTTTGGTGCAACATAGTTAATCTAAATACACACGATAGAACATAAAATGGCTTTGGGAGTCAATAAACCAGCACGGAGTGTCCTTTTACATCCCAGCTCTTATCAGTTTAGGTGCTCTTTGAAGCAACAGAGATGCAAAACCAATAAACACGGCCCTGGTCTCTTTTGGCCCTGTGCCTTCTCATCTGCTCTTTGCCTCTCTTCTGTCGCTGTTAATGCGTGGGAGACATTTTATATCATTCTTCACTTAATTAGCTACAAGATGGTACAGTATCTTGAACCATTCATGCCAAGTGGTTCATTAATTTACCACTCTAAAACTAAAACTGAAGATTGTTAAAACTGTGACCGTAATGAAATTGGTCATTATCATAACTTAAGGCTGGGCAGTATATCATTATTATATCATATGACACCAGATATCCTCTTAGATTTTGGATTCCCTGGTTTTAAAGGCTGCATTACAGTAAAGTGTTGTCATTTTCTGAACTTACTGTTCTAGCTGTTCTATTATTTGCATTTACCCACTTAGACCTAGTCATTACATCCACATTACTGATGATTATTTATCAAAAATCTCATTGTGTAAATATTTTGTGAAAGCACCATAGTCAACCCTACAATATTGTCGCAATATCAATATTGAGGTGTTTGGTCCAAAATATCGTGATATTTGATTTTCTCCATATCGCCCAGCCCTATCATAAATCTATAATTCTACTAAATATAACCAGAAATGACCTGATGATGATGATGATGATGATGATGAGGTCATCATTGATCACTAGCTCCAAACTGTAATTTTGCACTGATAAATGAGAAATGTCATAAATCGTTTTCTTTCAATTTTCATTAATCAGTTGGAAACATTTGGGTCGGAACATTTGAACTAAAACAAAACAAATTGGGTGTTAGCTGGCAGGGAACTAATAACAAAATAATTTGGTTCATTCGCCTGGAGCTAAGTGACAGAGAGCCTGAGTCCCCCGTGTAATTAACCAGAGGTTTGAGCTCATGACTCATCAGCCTGCATGATTTTTGTTACGCATAAAACTGTGTGACAGCAATCGAAGGGCCGCCGGCTGCTGGTGATTATGATCCTGAGATGGTGTGTAGGCAGAGAACCTGTATTTAGAATCAGCTCTTGAGCAAAAACAATACCTCAGCAAACCCCTGACAAGTTTTATTCCTGTGGGAAATGAAAAGGGGCTTTGTCTGAAAGTTTGAGAGATTTTGTTGTTGTTGTTTTGCTATGATTGGTAGAAGGTGGTTGTTAGGGTGGGATGAAAACGGGCGCTGCACTTGGCAGAGGTGAAGGTGCTTTTGAGTCTCAGAGGGATGTCACTGCAGTCCAGGGGTGATTGCAGTCTGGGAAATTAACGTCTGCTGGTAACTGACAGGCATCACTTTGTATCAGGAAGCTGATCGCTCGGCGCTCCAGAGTGCCGTGTCAATTTAAGAGCAGCAGCGCAGGCAGGTGGAAAAGAGGACAGCCTCATTTCTGTGCCGCAGCCGTCTGGAGATTGGCTTCAGATTGCTGCAGGCACCGACTCTATTCAGCCAACTCTCTCTTTGACTGGCTCAATCACCCATACACAGCAGGCAGGTGGATAAGAGAAAGATTTCATCCATATCGATACCATGTCTTCAGAGCTTACAGTGTGGAAACACGATTCAATAGGTGGCGTATTGTGAGAATCCTTCACCGTAGTTTTCAGTAACCGACGGGAATCGGACTTACCAAGGCCACCTGTGATGAAAATGCATTTTTGTTTGTGTTTCCTGAACCCGAAGTGTACATTCCTCTGGGCTGTAAACTTCACTGCTCATACTGTAACCCTGATCACTCCTCAGTGACCCTTTGAGGAGGAACCTCTGCCACTTTCTAAGCCTCCCTACTCCCAGAGCACTCTGGTTCCACTGACTTTTTAAATTAGGTTTTTCTTTGAAGCTGACTGTGCAATAGATGTTGTAAATTACAGATGCTCCAGCATCCTTGCCTCTTACAGAAACCTATATTGAAACTTTCCTTGAAGTTGCGGTTAGGTAAGCACCGATTAAAGTCTTATTGACTGCCGTCATAACATTCACCGACGGCAGTGGTCGATGTTTATCTGTTGTGCCGCATCAGTTCTGCGCTGGCTTAAATGTTGTATTAAAAGGTTAAAAAGGCTTTTGAAGCAGTTTTTTTAATGTTCCATGTGAAAGAAGGTTGTTTCTTAAATTTGTATGATTTAACTTTTGCCCATTCAAAGATAGTTCAGTTGTTTTAATAATGACACTTTCTTTGTTTTCCCTGGCACAAAAGGGAGAATAAATAACAACAAAAACAAAATAAACAACAACAAAAAACATCGGTATCAGCATTGGCCAAATTGTTATTTTAAACATCGTATCGGCCCAGAATTTCACAGTCGGTGCATCTCTAGTGGTTAGTTTTGATCATTATCATACAAGTCAGTGATAATTTAATGAAAATATTAATGAATGAAAATTAGGAGTTTTACCATTCAGGAATAATAGTGGAAAATATGTGAAATTAATAATGATGTTGGTAGATCAGTTGAATTCTGACTGCACGCACAGAAGCGCTCGCTGGTACGTTGATGAGCTAATCTGCTGAACGTTTGATAAATTCTATAACGGACGGCTGGGTGGATGGAGAGTGCATGGGGCAGGCTAATCTCCAGATGGCTCTTTGACATTCCCAGCATGACACAGAGGCAGGGAGGGAAAGAGGGCACAGTTGAGGAAATTGCTCTTATCGCTTTCTTTTTGCTTAAATCCCACTGTTAAATTTCTGCTGCCCTCTAAGTAAGATGAGACATGCAGAAGTTTGACTGAAGTTTTGTGAACATCATTTCATCCCTTGCACTTTAGAAAGAAAAAGGGCAATTCATTGCCTCGTGCTCAAAATGCAATAAGACTCCAAAATGAGTTTGGAAAGAGGTTTTTCAACACCATATACAGTATTTTGTTACAGCTAGATTTTCAGCTTACTTTCGGAAGCACACTGTGACGGTATCAGAAAACCTGCTTTGTTGGCTAAAATAACATTGAAGCTTATAGTAGTGGAACAAAGGCCAAAGCAGTTGATGAAACCTGAAATGCAACTTATGATAAGATGGATCTGCTGAGTAAGCGAGGACACGTGATCGAGGCTCAATCCATTAATACGCTCAAAATGGACTACTGAAATGATATCTCAAAGAAAGGCATGACCTTTTTCTTTTTTAACTTATTTAAGTTTTATTTAATGAGATCTGCTCACTTTTATGGAAATTGATGCTGTAGGGACAGAGGGTTTTTTATTCTGTAATTGAATTGACTGTGTGGAAGATTCAAAGGAGGCTGGAATGCTACAGAGAAATCATGTAGGACTTCTGGAGAGCAAACACATTTAGATAGGCAGATGTGTCTCTTGTGCATGGAGTACACCAACTCTATGGCTGCACTGCTATATGGTATGTTATTGGAATGACTCACTGTCTTACAGGGAGTGTAATGGAGTCAGTTTGGAAGTTTTGCTAGCCTCTACCAAAAGAGGAGAAATGTGACTCCCATAAACTCCAAAGTCATCAAATGGCTTGCTAATGTTAGCCACTGGTACTCAGATTAGGAATCAACTGCTTTTGTTCAATCAGAGTCAGAGGGTGGGAACTATAGCTTCACTGTCGGGACGGGACATCAGAGCGGTGTGCAGTCACTGCGGCTAACGTTAAGCTAGCTGTCGATGGTCTCGTCTCGAAGTCTCAAAGAAGTTTATGTGGTTAACACAAGCTTAAGAGATTTTCATGTTTCATTCTACAGCATGAAATATGTTGGTAAATACCCCCTCATGAATTTTTAAGTGTTTACATGTCTTAAAAATGGTGGTTGCTAACAGGTAGCTAAATGAGAGTACAGAGGTTGTCAAGGACATTAAACGGTGAGTCATGCGACTGTGATGTAGTTGGTTTATAACCTGACGTTAGCTTTTTACTTCTGGCGATTGCATTTACGCTTCAAAAATCATAAAAGTGGTGTTCATTTGTGAAGATTATCTTGCTGAAAAAAAGTAAGCGTGAATTGCCACAGACCTTATTTTCTGCAATAATCCAAAATCCACTGGGAAAAATCCCATTGGCTTTTTGTCGATAGATCCAGGGCGATGCTAACTTCCAGGTGAAACTGCAAGCTGTGCCTTTTTTTGTTTTGTATTCAGTTAGCTTTATAAGATATGCACCTCTATTTTTGAATATTAGGACTTTTTTTTTTTTTTTTTTACACATTTTCTGCTGTTTCCTCACAAAACTTCCGAAAGTAACTCTGGCACTTTTCACTTTGTGTGATGATCAAAGTCTGTAAAATGACTTTTTTTAAACCACATTTTTAAATAGTAACACTGTGCCAAGGATTATTAGAATTTCTTTTAATAAAATATTGTCATTGCACTCCTTAGATCATGCTTCCAACATGCAGAAGAGATTATAGAGAGATAATTAAAGAAGATTTGGGATCAGTCTGATCTTTACCTGCCCTTCTCCACAATCCTACTCCGTGTTTGCACAGAGGAAGATGTGTTGTGGTGTGTCGTGTACTGACAGGCAGGGACTGACTCAGGCACACAGACCTGAGCCCGTCTCTCCCCTGCCAGTGACCCCACTAATCGCATCAGAAGCAGTCCTACGCTAAGCAATCCTCCCCTGAGACACTACACATGGCAACACAGTGGAGTTTATGAGTTAAAGCAGTGTGAATGTAGTTGTGCCACGAGCCAGCTGGAGCAGATGTAAAAAACCTGCCGAAGAGTTGAGGGGAGATTTAAAAAAAATGCACAGTTTGATCCCTTAGGAGCAACGCAGGGCAAACTATTCAAAGCCCTGTTCTGAGGTCGAGCATGTATTCCTCCGGATTGTCAACCCACGGCTGAACTGTGTGCCAGGATGAGCCCAGATGTCACCTTATAGACGGCATCGCTGCTTTCCTCTGAGGTGACTCGCGGTATTCTGTCTGTGTGGAAAATGGGACAGGGGTGGGTTATTCCTGTCACACTCCGTCTCTGGGGCTGCCAAGGATGTTTCTCCACCAAAGGCTACAATTTTTCAGCCGCCTTCTCGCCTCACTCTGCATCTCTCTCATACCACTCATTAGTATGCTGATGTATACTTTTTATAGTCCTGTTCGTGTTATCTACTTAGCTCCAAATGATGCATTAAGTGGCTCTTGCTAGTAGCTCTGCACATAAAAGTGTAGTTTTTGCAGAGCTCTGCATCTGAGCGGAGAGGTGATTTTGCTGTGGCTGGAATTCTTTAGCACAGCAGCATCAACCAGGCTCCAGCAGGCATCCTGTCCTCTGCCCTCTCTTTCTCACTGATAGAGTAGAAATCTCTCTCAAATTCAGCTACTTATTTCACTCTGTGCTGCAGCTCCCAAAGCACCAACAGAAAAGTAAGTGAAGCACTTTACAGAAACTACCCGTACTCATTCTAACACCATGGCTCTTAATAAAGTCAGCTGAATGGGTAGGCTGTGCCTGGGCATGAATTTTCCAAATCAGAGCAGCTCAACTGAAGTTTATCTCTCTTGTAGTATTTAGTATGGTCATGTTGTGATATGATAAATTGCAAAATTGAGGTAACATCATAAAAAAAACCCGTAAATGATTATATGAATCCTCATATCGCCCAGCCCTAGGTGTGCATAAACTACAGGTTATGAACTTCTTTTTAAAATACAAAAATGGGGGCGTGTCTGCAGGTGGGAAGCCGGACAGGGGTATGTGTCCTGGTCGCTGCACTAGCGCCTCCTCTGGTCGGTCGGGGCGGGGAACTGGGGGGGAATAGCGTGATCCTCCCACGCGCTACGTCCTGCCGGTGAAACTCCTCGCTGTCAGGTGAAAAGTAGCAGCTGGTGACTTCACATGTGTCGGAGGAAGCATGTGCTCATTTACAACTCTCGCCAGATCGGCAGAGGGGGCAACAGCTTAGAAAATCTGAGGGAAAAAAAAATACAAAAATTTGCAATTTTTGTTTATCTTATTGGTATCGGCCATGAGAAGCAGGTAATTATCACTTATCTGTATTGGCTGGAGAAAAAAAATCCATATTTTGTGCATCCCAACAAATTACATGCATCAAAACTTTTGATCCCCCATTTAATCTTCAAATAAGGCCACTGTGCACAATTATTCCTTCCTTCTTCTTTATTACCATTCCACAGATCTCCTCTGCTCATTTTGTATGCACCTTCCATCCAACTATGGTTTATTAAAAAAAAAAAAAAAAAAAAAGAGAGAGAGAGAGAGAGAGAGAGATGTTGGGGCTGCTTGTTTCCCGGCACCCAACAGCAATCCAACGTGCCTGGAATAAAGACAGCTGACCTTGGGAGAGGTAAACACATCCTCTGGGTGCCAAAGTGCTAAAAACAAAACACAAGCTTCCAGCCAAGGGGCAGATTATTTTGGAGGAAAGGTGTTATGGAAAGCGGCAGATGGGAGACATAGGGAGAGAGGGAACTTTAGTGAGCACTGTTGGTGAGAGGAGATACAGTCAGGTCTTACTACGACATCTGCACACAAAGTAGATCCAGAACACCTGCCTTGGCTCTGATTTCTTTTTTTTTCTTAGAGAAAGACACCCAGGATGTTTTTACAGCTTCTTTCTGACAGTCTGGAAAAAGGTCAGGCCCCCTGTTACTGCCACCCTGCAATCATGGTTGAGGTGCAGCCAGCTCTGAGTGAGATCCAATCATTGGAGCCTTTGTGCACAACAGAGTGACCCAGCTTGCTATGAGAGAGGGGCGGAGGGTTAGAGAGGCTTTTAGTGAGGAAAGTGGCTACAAGGAGACCAGTCCCACCTCTCTGCTTTTTCCTCTCGAGTGTAGCAGGTGAAATGGAATCCATTTAAACAAGTCTTAAGATTTTCAAAGAGCATGCTGTTGTCTCTGTGTTTTCCGACTTTAATTGCAACTTCAGCTCCATTAACCTATACATATATTTTAATTAGGCATCAAAATAAGAGGCAGAAGATGTGATAAGATGGAACAACAAATATTCCTGCGATGAAACTACGATTGTTGTAATCGCCAGCAGTAATGCAGCAGTACTTAAGAGACATTTCTACCTTCAGTTTTGATGTTATGTCAGTGTTGGATTATACACAGATCAATATTGGCTGAAAATAATCTACAGTCAAGTGCAGCCTGTAGTCAACCACAACCTACAATTATTACTGCAAAGATTTTTTTTGCAGTATGAAAAATTCACATACACAATCTGTTGTCTCGTTCAGTAGTATCTGCAGTATTTAGATTAACTGGTCTATCAAGACTAAATGTACAGATGGCCATACATATGTTCTGCACGGAAAGAACCCTGCTGTGTAGATTTACCATGTAAAAAAAACTGCACTATGTTTGTATATTCAGATACAGAAAACATACAGTATAATGAATGAGATGCACATTTCCTCCCAGGCCTGATGGAGCAAATGAAGAATGAATAGTACCAGATCGCAGTAATGTTAAGCTGCAATGTTTCATCCAGTAATTTGTAGAAATGCTACATTTCATGCCTCACCATTACTTTCATATTTCCACTGCAGTCAGCTGTGCTTTGAGTTAAATGCTAACATCAGCATCCTGTCATTACATTGACAATGTTAACATGCAGCTGAATAGCAGATATACTGTTTACCTTAATCACCATCATTAGTTTAGCATGTTAGCATGCTAAAACTTGCTAATTAACACAAAAAAATTAGAGCTGATCGAGGCGGATGGGAATGTCAGTTTTGCAACTATTTGGCCAGAAACCAAAGAATTCAACAAAATAGAATCTTGACCAAATGATGACACTAGAATGGAAATATCAGTTATATAGAGAAGTTACATTTGTAAATCATCCATTAAGTTTCCATATAAATGTAGCCCAAATTTCCTGAAAGTCTGCAAAATAAAAGATGAACAGTCAGGTGCCATTAAATCATTACAGAGGAAGAGGGCATAATTAAACTTCTAATGATGGAAAACATGATGGAAATATAACATATCTGTTTTGTTTCATGTATTAATTTGAGGATGGCTACAGTCTCCTCATCAGTCCACACATATCTGACTGTTTTTAAGTCACATGCTTCATGTGCGTCATGATGTATAAGTTGGTTTTCATTGCACTTTGTCACTTTTTTTTAGTCGATGCACAAACTTTCTTTCCACCTCAGCCAAGCATAAAAGCATTTTTGGTATTTTGATACTCAGACTTTCTTTTTTTCTTTTTTAATTCACTGTGAGGTTTTAATGCACTACTTGGAAATGAAGGTGGATGAGCCACAATCACATAGTGGGGCTTGATGATGTTAAGTAGGTTTTTCTCATCAGTAAAATGTATTGCCTCCCGCAATAGATTGTAAAGCTAAATAAATCACGTCATTACAAACAGAAAATCATTGATCTGCTTTCCGCTTTAATTTCTCCTAATTTGGGAGCTCCTGAGGTCAATTCCTTGTGTGAATTTTCTGCTAATGATGTAGGCAGTTAACTGGTAATCCCAAGTGATTGCAGCTCACAGGAGCTACAGAGAATAATACAAATTATGTCATTGACTTTTTTGATAATGATATATTCCGATAAAATCCTCCATGGGGGAAAGAAATAAAAAGAAATCACTATAATCACACTGTGGCTCAAGTCCAGGCAATCCCCTCTCTACTGTCTCATTAGCCTAATGCAACATTAGACTCCTAATGAGACTACGATTTTTTCACTGTGTGGCCACGGTGAATGTTATCCTTATTAATTGAGCTTTAAGTGCGTGATCCATCCACTGTATATCAGATGAGTCAGCCCTGCGTGGGCTGTCGTGCCGTTAAGACATCATGATGCTTGTACGGAAATTACAGCAACCCTTCATTTAGTGAGGACCGGCACCTCACACCCACTATGATTATTTTACGCTACAGGCCTGTTTTGTTGTATAAGGTTTGCTGTCAGCGGAAGACGTAACGGGCTGCAGTGCAGACACAGCAGAGGCCTCTACAGCAGCAGCATCCAATCAGGCAGACAGCACAGGAAACCACGGGCAAAGGTTAACAACAGACAGCAGGAAGCATCTTCTTTCACTCGATGGAGAGGAGGCGCTTTTGTTTCCGAAGCAATCAGTGTCATTGCTCCAAAATACAATATTGAAAATTATAGCTGGGCGATTAATCAAATTTTATTTTCAATTACAATTTTGACTTCCGACAGTTATGAAAACAAGATAGAATCGAGATAAATGATTAACGTGCCGCATTCCGTTTCACAATGATGCTCTCGTTTTGTCTTGTGTAGCTCACCACTTTCCTTTACAGCAGTGTGCTTTCACCCGAGTTACTGATCGGAATATGTTGAATATAGTTTACCAAAATATAATAATAATAAGAAGAAGAAGAATAGAACAGAATATTTATGTTTAGGGATTTTCAGTAGGTTAATTGTGAATGTGTACTAACGTTAGAACATAGCTGATCCTATTTATTTTGATCTAATTAATTTTAATTTTTTTTTAAATATTATTTATTTAAATGTATATTAAATAGATTTATATATATCTTTTTTTATCT
>JAOVVB010243012.1:0-21686 GCA_028570985.1 Heterobranchus longifilis | reverse complement strand
GTCCGACCCCCCCCCCCCCCTCCATCACCCTCCTCGGTTGGTCTTTTCGCTCTGATATTACCTCATCCTGTTGTGCTTTGTCACAGGCTCACCTGTATTTATTTGAAGATGCCTGGTTCCAGGAAAATATAAAAAGCTTGTTGGGAGACATGGCTGCTGTTGAAAAGGACTAATGGCACATGTTTTCGACAGAAAACACACATGCACACACACACACACTCAGCGCACACAGGGTGGATGTGTACCTTGGCTCCGGGTTATTTTCCTTTGCCTTCTCATATTCCCACTGCGACGATGGCCGCTCTGCAACAAGAGAGTCAAGAGAGACTTTTCAGATCAGATAAAAGAGCAGAGATATAGCTGCAAGCAGTGGACCATGTGGTAATACCAAGTTTTCTTTCCAAAGCCCTCACACACTGTGTGGTTTGTATAACCACACACTCCCCTGGACAATTGCTCAACTCAAGAGAAGTGTAGAAATAGTGTTTGAAGAGGCATACTGTCATTTTCAATGTCAACACGTACAATGAAACTCGGTGTGCTTCGCTTAAAAATAATATTTAGTCAGAGGGATCTCGACTGATTGTGTTGGTTAACTTGAGGTCCATAAAACCAACAGCTCAGCCGAAATACAATTTCATTGTTTTGACTTATAAACTTCAGTGTGTGTCTCTCTCTCTTTTCGTCCTTCACTCAGGATCCAAAAACATTGTGCCACCGTGGCTAATAATCCTGACAATAATTACTGATGATTTACGTAAGATTTTATACAAAACTCCAATTTATACTGATCTTACTGTACTATTCAGGAGATCATTTTGTGTCCTGTTCTGTGCAGTGTTTTCAGTGTGTAATTTAGTGTCATCTACTTTACCAAGAGGAAGATAAACAGTCTTTTTTTAACCCTCATCCTACCAACTGGGGTACCCGCAGAGGTATACTTTTTTTTTTAATCACATCTCACAGGTGCTTTATCGTTCTACTTTTTCATGACTTTGTCAAACAATTTGTTCCTAATGACTTCATATCATTGTTTTTTGTTTCTGTTTTAATTAGTGCTTTTTTAGTGCTCCTGAGGTTACCCCAGTCAAAAGCACCCAATTCTGCCTACGCAGTTTTAATAGATAAAATAAAACAGGTAGAAAAAATGTTTGCCTTGGGTTCTAATTTAAAGTATCAAACGTTATCAGGGGGATAGGGACACGCCAGTCATTTTGAAGGAGATAAACAAGGATGCAGCAGACACAGATTTAATTTCACAATATGCAAATTGTAAATGCAAACTGTATAACTTTCCTAAAATAATAATAATCTGGGTTTGATGTTTTGAGAAGAAATAAGTGAACATTTTGCTATGATGGTTGTTTCTTACAGTAATTTATTCTCTGGGTGGATTCAGAGGGGCAAACAACTTTTATTCGAGCAGCACTCTCATTTACATGTTACTAAATTAATTGCCTCTTTTTAAAAACAACAGTCAGACAGAAGACTTTTCCAAATCTCCTGCAGTCTGACAAAACAAAGTTTCAACTGACAGCATGAATGCTATTTCCTATTGAACACCATTTATCACTACATATAAAGGCTTATTCAAATAACAACAAATTACTCCAATTATGATAATGGTCATGTGAATATACTGTGTAGGATGCCTGAGAATCTCCCCTGTGTTTTCACATCATTATTATCATTAAATAATCATTTTGATGGATGATGGATGATGGATGACCTTGTACATCCTTCCTTTTGTCGGCTATTTCTGCACTTTGTTTTGTTGCCATGACCTGTAACTACACAAGACAGGAAGAAAGTTAATTAAAGAGATATTTTGCTGATTTAAATCCAGCTCTGTTTCATCCTAGTGTGAGCTCTGTGTGTTAATGAACGGTGCCTGGCCGCGGAGCCGAGCATCGGAGGTCCGCCGAGATCCCCCAGTGCGTGCCCATTGTACGCGGCCATTTTGCGTCACCCGGCGGATCTCCGCAGATCTTTGTTCCGTGCACCGCGACAACGGAGGGAAAGCAAACACCGCCCATCCACACACAGAGCCCACACCAAGATTGGCCCAAATTGGCAAAGTATCTGCCTTATTACACGATCCAAATCTTCAAAACGTGACATTTTCAGCGTGTAGGTTGATAGCTCGGAGGTTGTTATTTGTACATGGACATGGACTTCCTGTGCAAACAGGAAGTAAGGCGTTATCCCGGCACTGTTTGGTAAGCCTGCCAGACTAGTCAGTACATTGTTCTGTCAGACTGCATGAAGATTTAAAAAATCAGCTGTAAGTCGACCCAAACTACAGACCAAGCATACTTTTTTTGTATTTGAAACGTGAGGTTTTTTACAAATGAGGCCCCTAAATTGACAATATAAGGCACTGAACAAGACAACGCACAGGGCAGGCCACGTCCGTCCTCAACAACATATCAAGACAAATCTAAAAATATTCATCAAAGTGATTCATTTTCCAATAAATTTTTTGATACCTTTCTCCAAAACACACCTTTTCGTTTCCTCAAAATAATTTTTGTCATGTGATATTTTGTTGTTCAGCAGAAATATGAGTAATTTTTCTTGTGTTTTTGTTGTTGATGTGTCCGTCATCTGTGCCTAATGAACGATGAAGCGCTCTGGCGGCAGGCAGTAATTGCTTGGAGCCCAACAGTGGGGGGTGTAATTAGAGAGACAGGGAGGAGTATATGACTTCATGACTGCCACCGTTTAATGATAATGGGGTGCAACTCCACACTACTGTGGTCAACTAATCATACTGGACTGGCCTGGACAGCTCTCAATGCAAACGAGCCGTGACTGGAATACTGAACAGCAGCTCGCCCACGCAGTTCCACACCATTCGCTCCACGGGGGATCAGGCATACGATTATGGCTGTGACCCTGCACCACCTGCAACACTGTCATTAGTGCCACCACGGATGGACAGGTTTAATGTAAATAAACTAATGTCATCAAGCCACCCAGCAGAGGCTGAATATGTTCTACTGTCGCCATTTTTACAAGCACAGATTGTCCTCTGTGTGGAGAAAATCAACATGTTGATCCATCAGATATCAGCCAACATATATTTAACAAAGGAAATCAGTACCTGGATCTACTATGATCTCTGCGTGCATGGATCTGATCAAATACATTCAACTTACAGCTGCAACGTGTACAGAACGTGCAGATTTGGAGATATTAGAGCTGCGACATTGAGTCGACTAATCGATTAGTCGATGGACAGAAAAATAATCAACAACTATTTTGATAATCGATGCAGCTTCTCAAATATGGAGATTTTCTGCTTTTCTTTTTTTTTTTATATCATATTAAACTGAATATCATTGGGTTTTGGACTGACAAAACAAGGCATTAAAGACATCGCCTTGGACTTTGAGAAACTGGGATGACATTTCTCACTAATTTCTGACATTTTATAGACCAAACGATTAATCAAGAAAATAATGAATCGATAAATAAAATAATCGTTAGTTATAGTTATAATAGGTTTTACAAGCATCCCAACCTATCATAAAGTTCAGATGGTGATATCACATACAAATCTGTAATTTAATCATTATAGAGGGAGGTAGCATACTGTATGTGCATCAGAGTGTCATGAAAAATGTATGCATATTTCATGACACTCTTCTGCACTATACTGTAGGCTACACATCCATATAAACATATGAGTAAATATGAGTACAAGTAGAACAGTGCAAGTGAAGAGGAATAGGTACACATGGTTAGCCAGGGCCCCAAGTTGAGTTAGGACCCCTACAGCAACGAGCACTTGGTGGCAAATATACAGACATATCTGGTGTTTAGACAGAGGGCTGATTTTTTTGTAAAAGAAATCTGTCCTCCACAATTTTTAACAGGCAACTTCTGCTGTAAGTATGAATATTAGCCAGCAAACAAGACAGATGAAGGGTGCATTTCACTCACCGACTATTTGTAGATGAAGACTAAAGTCCTTCATGGCGGAAATTAGTTGAATAGTCTCATAATTCCCGTTTCAGTTCTTCTAAAATAAGGGAGTCCATTGATGTTTTGGCCAAGTTCACCTGTTGTTGTTTCTTCTTCTTCTTCTTAGTCATTTGGGGAAGTAGAATCTCATAAAAACTTTTAACTATCTCCCTTCAGTTGCTTCCTACTATATTTAAGAAGCTAATAACTGACTGCTAGTTAGTAAGCTAACTAGCTAGCTAGCTTGCTAGCTAAAACTTTGGTTGTTTCATTTGAATAACGTTTCTAACTTTCCGTTTGATTTATTGAAATCACGACTTAACTTTTTATTTTTCCAGAGTTATCCTGGCCGTTTACAGTTTCTAAAGCCACGTCTGTTTAGTTTGATATTACCGCTGCGTATGTTTTAAGGTTTTAATTAAAAGACGCTAACATGATTGGGTCGTGTCTATAAACCCTAGATCTGCAAAAACGGGCAAAAACTCTCGCGAGACTCATTTCCCAACGACCTAACCCTAACCATATCATTCGAGGTTAATGCCGAAGCATACCCATCTAACTATACCGTTCAAGTTTAATGCCTAACCATACCAATCTAACCTTATCTATTCGTGCTTAATGCCTGACCATACCCATCTCGCGAGACTTTAGCAAAATAGGGTAACCTTATAGACGCGACCACATGATTGCCTCTAAATTGTCTGGCAGTAACTACACGTTTCATCCAGGGGGCGCTGTTTCACCACAAATTCAATTAAAATATTGTGGAAAGAGGACCACAATGATGTAAATTGTATGTGGTTAATTGTATGTTTATTTCTGAAGTTGTGGACAGTTATGATGTTGTACTAAACAAAACAAACAAAAAAAACATCACTTTTACAGGTCTGCCTAATAAAGTGTAAAAGTGAGAGTAAAATTCAAAAGGCTGCACTGACAAAATGTAATTTCAATGCCACTGTCTATGATCTGCAGTTGTCATTTAACCATGTGTGCATGTGGGGGATTACGTAACTCCTCAAGTGACATTTCAAGATGTTCAAGTTTGAGTTCCTTCTCACGTGACCTTTGTCCTCCCTCCCTCCCGACGAGGAGGAGGTCAGGAGGTCAGACCCTGAAGAGGATTTTAGTAGCTTTCTGTCAAAGTGCAGGCACAGTTGCATTTGCCTCCTAACTGCTCATTTCACTCTTGGTGTCTTGTAGCAAATACAAAACACCATATAGACATGGTTAAAAACTTGATTTTCACCGGAGGGGCTCTTTAAGTACAATAGTGAGGTACTTCATCCTCTCTACTCCACTACATTTCAGAGGAAAATATTGTTGCTCACTTCTTACTCCAGTGCATTTCTGTAACAGCTGTAGTTTACTCTGCAGATTCAGATTTTACTACAAAATGTGTGATCAGATCTGATAGAATATGTACACTCTGTGTATCTGACAATTGTGTTTGAATGCAGGACTTTACTACAGCATTAAATGATCAATATTCTATATTTTTGTTATTGTCAACAAATCCCATTAAAAGACCAAAACCAACATTGGCTTGTCTGTGGCACTCAGTCCAGTCCCAAGCCCTCAGTCCCAAACGTAAATCCCATTGCTGTGTTTTCAATGGTTTCTGTACAACACTGTACTAAACTATATCAGGCTTTGGCCACACAGGCATAATTCAGTTCAATGTTGGGATTTGAAGACAATAAGAAAAATATAGAATATCACCAGCTTTAACGGAGTATAATTTACATTGTGGTATTTCTAATCTTACTTAAGGATCTGAGTATTTCTTCGACCATGTTATTAACTAATCTGCATCATCTGTACCGACAACCATCAACTGTGTCCAGTGTCACCAAGTAAACAGCGCCTCCTGTTGTTCAACATCATGCCCTGTACCTTAAAACACAGAGTATTTGTATGTATGTATGTATGTATGGATGGATAGATATGTATGTTGTGCAATTATACTTCAAATATCTATCCATCTTGATATACAGACAGATGTGTGGATATTGTGCAATTATACTTCATCTATCGAGATAGATAGATAGATAGATAGATAGATAGATAGATGAGGATATTGTGCAATTATACTTCAAATATTGCAAGGTTCAATGTTTCATTATTGTCACTGTACAACACAGGGTTGCACAATACAATGCAGTTGTAGTCCCTTTATGCTACACAAGGAAAACTAAAAACAAAACAAAACCAGTACAGCGTACCTGTAGTGCATTGTTTTTTTTAATTTGCATCAGGAGGAATGTAAACAGCAGCAAAAAAAAGTCCTCAATATGACACTAATTAAAATATGGACAACTAAGTGGGTGAGACATTTTGACCAGTTTTTAAAAAGTGAAGGGCTTTTCCTCTTAAAAAAATATGGGAAAAGCAGCATCCATTAATACTAAACAACACAACAGACGGATGCTGTGCAACACTCAGGGGCCATTTGAGATGTCATGAAATCACTGCATTTGTGTCCTCCTTCAGAAAAACATCAAGAAAAACAGGGGGAAAAAAAGATCCATGTTCTTAGTAAAAGAGAAAAAGAACCTCGTACAGAAGAACAAAAAATGTTCTAGGCTCTACCGGATGTGCATGGTTCTACTTTTTGTCCTGTCCAAGTTATGCTTTATTTTCACAAAACACGAGGATGAGACCTTCCCCATCAGATCCTGCAGAAGACGATCCACCGTCTTTTTTGTCCTCCGTTCTCGGTCCTTCACGTTCCTCATCTCTCGCTCCAGACTCTCCACCCGAGCCAAGGCTTCACTGAGTTTGGACTTTAGATCAGTGGGAGATGCAGGCAATGCATAGGAGTGGTCCTAGTAGAAACAAGGATGAAAATCTTTTGAGTAATGTTTATATCACGTCACTCACAGCTGTTTGATGCACAGCTAGTACAATGTACTGTCAGTTGGCCCACATTTCTAATCTCATCACCCCTCAATCCCCCTGCCAGCACCGTGGGTTTGAGTGTGTGCATGTGTGTCATAGACTGCAAATAATAATAGATGTAGCAGCAGTGATGTCACCCATTGGTTTGTGGACTACGGTTTTGAAGCCTCTGGTTTTTAGCATTTTTTTTGGCCGTCCCCATCTTGATTTTTCAGAGCCAGAAGTATATTTGGACAAGAAGGCGGCAGAAAAATGGCCGATTGTCTGAATGTGTAAATTAATAGGTTTATAATATCACTGTATAATGGAAAGTAGCAGCATGCACAGCTCCAAATTGAAATGTATCGGGTGCACGGCAGTGATATTATGCAATAAACAAAACTCCAGCACTCACAGATAAATAGTCTTATTTATTGTGTGCAAAACCGAACACATTTCACTCTGAAAACGTTTTGGTTTTGCCCACAATAAATAAGGAAACTATTTATCTGTGAGTGCCAGAGCTTTGTTTCTTGTATAATATCACTGCTCAGTCTAGGGTATGAGTAGATATGACTGTAATTACATTTGTGTATTTTGTTGCTACTTAGATGCACAAGAGGGGTTTTATAAATGCCGTGTTTGACAAATTTAGCATTATTCTTTCAGCTGCAACCCTGGAGAAACATAATTCAAAGCGGTAAGTAGGCTTACTTTCATATCTTACAAGTAAAACAAGCAACAACGTGCTTCAATCACTGTTGTAGATCTGATATCTGTATACAAAAGCACAATGAAGTGGTGTTGTCATGCAGTCTGCAGGACTTTTAAATGGAAGACTCAGACATGTCACACTGGCAACATACAGATCAAGAAGCTGACACAGATAAGTAAATCCCTCCGACGAGAATCTATATCTCTCATGTATATCTACCTAAGAGACCCTCTCACGATCTTGGGATCTGAGAGAACTGATTGGTCAGTAGACAGTTGATCCAGAGCAGGTTAGCTGTGCAGCATAAGTTACCATGGCGATGTACCCTGGTAAGAAGTAAACCACTGTCGCAACACAGAAAACCCAGGGTTAACCCTGAAGTTACCTCCCTAACCTCAAATCCAGGCCTCAGGGCCATGATGCTCACAACTGTTTGGGGCATAGTTAGTACAAATACTCACAATATTAGGCAGAGGTTCAGTCTCTTGGGAATGTGAAGAACAGTCCACTGACAGGCTCTCTTCAGCCCTCCTTGAGGTTTGTGTTGTCCTGGTTGCCACAGGCTAAAGTGGAAGGACAAAAAACAACTTCAAAACTAGGTTTAAGTATCTTACATTGTAATACCCAATGCATCATTGATTCCACATCCACAACATTGAGAAAGAAAAAACGAAAACATTTTCGTGCGACATTGACGAGCTATGACATCCTTATAGCGTAGTGATACACTCACTCTTTGTTGGAGATGAGCCGGGAAACTGAAGACAGATGGTTTAGCTCCATTTCTAACCCTGACAGTCTGACCTGTGCAGTCGAAGTCCTCCGGCTTGAAGTGTTCACTGCAGAGCACGGAGCGCACACTGGCGGAAAAACCTTTCCTTCTTAGAGCTGCTTCCCACTGCCTCCTCAATGCTTTCTCCTTGGGAAACCTTCAAAGTGTAAGAAAAGTTAGATAGCAATCTAACTGCAGTCATAATATATGAGTCACTCAGCTGAAACGAGTAGCTTGTCATAAAAATCGGTTTGGAGAAAAACGCCAATATAGATGAAGGTCTTGATTATGGGCAATTTAGTTGATATAATTTCTTATAAAGACTCAGCTTTCATAGCTCGTGTTATCACCATCTAATCATGGATGGATTACTGAATCACTGTGCATTAACCTGACGCCGTCAGAAGGTTTCACAGTGCCATCTGAGAAGCCGTCATTAGAAACTGTTTGGAAAAGGGCAAGCGCTTTCAAAAAATACCTGGCAGGTGATTGGGCGAACCATCTGTCTATCAAAGTTCTGCAGAAGTCAGTCAGGAGAAGTGCAGAAACGCCTTCAGTGTCATTCTTTGCTCTTCTTTCAATGAAGAAATATTCTCCACTTCTGATATAACCAACGCTACTGCGGTATCGCAGCATCTACGCATAGCCACATTGTTGTTTTGAATGAACAGTTACGCAGCTCACACACCTAAGCCACGCCCATACCTGCCATTAGCTCCTCACAGGATGCTGATTGGTCTGGTCAGATCTTGACCGGACCCAAACGCGTTATTTGCGATCGAGTGATTTTGTGATATTGCGGGAATCCAGCTGCCTTGCAAGGTAAACTGTGCATAGGCCCAGGGACCCAAAGTGTCATGGGCCCTGACTCACAAAATGTTGCTGAAAAAAAAGCACAAAACGATTACAAAGAGACGCAAAATGACCACAGAGACACCAAATGACCACAAAGACACGCAAAACGACAAAAAAGTAGATACAAAACCACCACAAAAAAGATGCAAAACAATTACAGAGAAACAAAACAATTACAGAGATGCAAAATTACTAAAAATTGATACAAAACCACTACAAAGGGACACAAAATTACTAGAAGTAGGCTTTGAGTTTAGGTATCTTGTTCCTATGTAGACAGGGTGGGGGGCCTTTTACATGCCTGTGCCCAGGGGCCCATAGTCTCATAATCCGCCCATGTATCCAATAATAGTCTGACTGGTGGCCAACTAGTTAGCTCTCAACATGTTATAATGGCCAAATACAACTAAAAACAACTGTTCGGTCTTACTTGTGAAAGGTAATTCCCTGAGATCTGCTTTGGATTGTGCGACGGTTTGTACAGCCCCAAGCTGAACACGAGTCAGGCATCTCTTCTCTTCCAGCCATAGACTGTACAAAATACAATAAAATACTGTCTATGTTTCCAGTACAGTCTTCTGACAAGGTACCCGCTGCCCGTTCCAATATGGCGGCGACGGAACTACTAACGTACTACGTGCTCCTACAACTACCGCTGCTGCTGCTGCTGCTGCTACTATTACTACTAACCAGCTACTAATACTACTACTAACGTTACTAGATATATACACATATTAATATCTGTGACGTTATTATTTCTACTACTGCTAGTGCTGCTGCTATCGTTGCTACTACTACTACTTCTTCTTCTTCTTCTTCTTCTTCGTTCGTTTTAATGGCGGACTACAAACTACTGTACCGCCACCTACTGTACAGGAGTGCATAACATCATGACTTTAAACGACAAAAACTAACATAAATAAATAAATAAGTAAGTAAATAAATAAATGGATGAATGAATAGACCGGCTATTATGATTATTATTATTATTATATATTTTTTTTAAAGGTTAAAAAGGTTTCACTTAAATATTTAAATAAAGCCTTTTGAACCTGTACTTGTTTTTCCCGTCAGACCTTTGATGCTCCACTTATATCGACCACCCAGCCCTCCAATATATATTTTTCTACTCTGAACTTCCTACAACCTATCAGCACATGTTCAACAGATTCCTTGTAGTTACAAAGAAAAAATTATTACTACTTCTCATTCTGACAGACTTTTGAATTTTATAATAATCTCTACCCTTATTATCGTTAGTCCATATTTCCTGCCAAGATGTCATTGTTTCATGATGAATTGACCTCCAAAAACAAATTTCTAAAATATCATAATTTTTTAATGCACCTTAAGCAAGTTTATCTGCAACCTCATTTCTCTCTATTCCAACATGTGCTGGGATCCAACAATTAACATTGATTCCTAATTACTGTAGATTCAATAAGGTGCAGCTGCTGACTGTGAGATCACTACTGATTTGACCTCCTCTACCCATGGTGTATTGCTGCCCTCTACTGTTTGTTATTAATGATCCCTTTAACAGTTATTTATATTTTGTGAGACTCAGAAGAAAAAAAGGTTTTAATATTTAGATTATATATATATATATATATATATATATATATATATATAGAATAACAAAGTATTAATTTAAGATCCCTTTACCAACAATCACATTTTCTATGGGTACAAACACATTAGACAGAGTGCATTTACTACATGTCATAACAGGAGAAGCACAGGTGTAATTGATTTGATTAAAAATGACTGCACTCTGTTTAGGTGAGCTACAGTTGCAGGGTCTTGATATTGTGCATGGCTGACTGGGACACTTACACCTCATTAATCACATTTGTTTCACCTGTGCTTTTCCTGCTATGACAAGTAAAAATGTGTTTTGGACATTCCCTTCTCTACACTGACAGTGCTCTGTCACTGCTAATCTAACCTAATCATGCACACCTGTTTCCACTGATTGAGAAAAAGAAAAGCAGCAAATCTTCACATTTGTCAAGTTGGAATCATGAAATGTTTTAGCATGAAAAATGACTTAATCAAAATAGTTATCAAATAATTATCTGTTAATCAAGTAATTATTTCAGCTGTACTTCAATATACTGTTGGGTAGTTTAATCTACATCAAAACATATATTGAATACAATATTTTACAAGTTCTTTGTCTGTTTTGTATGCAAACATCATAATTGGCAAAGTAACTAAAGCTGTCAAATAATTGTAGTGGAGTAAAAAATACAATATTTCCCTCTGAATTGTAATGGAGTAGAAGTATAAAGTGGCAGGGAAAGAAAATACTCAAGTACAAGTGCCTCAAATTTGTACTTAAGTACAGTACAGGAGTAAATGTACTTTTCCACCACTGCACAGATGTAATGGTTAACAAATCACTATTGTCATCTTAATTAAATTCTGAAGTACACTGTATATGTATATATGTGTATATATGTGAGCAGAGGGCAGATGTGTAGATAGACTATATACAGATGTGTGTGTTTTTTTTTAACTGTCCGCGCGGTGCTGATGTTGCAGGGAGGGGCGTGACGTCACGGGAGAGAGCGCGAGGAGAAGAGGAGAAGGGGGAGAGGAGAAGAGGGGGAAGGAGAAGGGACGGAGGAGAGAGCGGGGGGATGACTGCATGAAAAGCAAAAAAAAACAACAACAACAAAACAACAAAACAACAATCATGGCTCCTGTAATTCATCCTACGTTTTGTTGTTTTATACATCACAATGGCTGGTCTGTTTACCTACACAGTATGCAGCAATAAATGACGAGCCTCCCCGATAAGGTAATTATCATCTTTCAATTTGCACGCCTGCCTCATCTTCTAACACAGTTAAGTCGATTGTGTGGTCAAAGCCAAATGTCAAGTCGAGGATAATATCGAGGATCATTAGAAGAAAAGACAAAAAAAAAAAAAGGCAATCGATCGGCTAACGTGGCTACAGGATGGTCAGATGTTTAGTTTAAAAAAAATGAGCGACAATGATGCGTTTATCCTTGTAACAGCCTTGAAAGCCATCATTATCACCGCCAGCGGCTCCATTGTGTCCGATTTGAGCTTCCTCCATGAAATATTAAAATGGAAACAGGCTTCATGAGAGCGGTGCCGCATACTACACTGCTGTAGACAGCCACGCCGAGCACATGGGCTTTGCGCACAACACTAACATGCGCATTGGTTGCAGTGCGTCGTGCCCATCATTGCTGTGCCATCGCTGATGACTGCAGTGTCCTCCTGGTTGCACTGTACAGACCCATTAGCACTAAGTTACTCACATGATGATACACTGGTGATCTTGAACGACCTCTAATCAGTGTTTAAAGGGTTATTTTTAAAACGTATTCCACTGCAGATGACTGAATACATGCCCTAAAATGTCATTTGTAATGTATTCCATTAGATTACTTTGGTTACTTTTGGAATACTTCAAAATGAAGCTGAGCTCATTTGTCTGGGTCATATATTTCTCTTACATTCCTGAGAGTGTCCTGGATGTGCGTCTCCTCTCACATTGTCACGATTAAAAAAATTAAAAAAATCTGTTTATGAGAAATGCGTGTCTCATATGAATTTTTGAGCAAATAAAACAAACTAGAAGGACACTCGGAGAGCGCAGACCTCCGTCAAGGCTATTTTGTCCAATAACGAAAGTGAGAAATTATTTGTGTATCCACCCAATGATTTGGATCCGCTCCCAAATGTAATGAGTTCTTCTTTTGTATTTTAAATATGTAATCCTGTCACTTGTATTCCGTTACACCCTGCCTGGTAAACTGACAATAAAGTCATATCGTATCGTATCGCGTTGCATTGCGTCGCATCGTCTCGTGCCGTCTCGTCTCGTCTCATGTCATATCGTATCGTATCCTGTATTCTCGTGTCGTGTCGTGTCGTGTCGTGTCGTGTCGAGTCGTATTGTATCGTATCGTATCCTATTGTATCGTGTCGTGTCGTAAATCAACCCTAAACACATTTTAACTTAATGCTGATCTCTTTTTTATGCTGCAGTGTAAGCTGGCTTGAGAGAGATGTCATCTCCGGGCATGGGCACCCCCAGTGACCCCCTCTTGGCCAGTCCAGGAGGGAGGTTATCCACGGCTCAGGAAGGTCTCTGGAGGAGCTCACTCCCCAAAACCGCCAGCTTCCCAACGTCCACCACTCGGCACCTCAGTCACCGAGCCAACAACTTCCAAAGACAGCCGAAGCGCCGGAAGCTGATAAGACCTTCACCACCTCCGCCGCCCAACACCCCGTGTCCCCTGGACCAGCTGGATCTCAGCGAGCTTCCCCCGAGACGTACTTTCCAAGAGCTGCTCTTCAACGGCTGCATCCTGTTTGGTATCGAGTTTAGCTACGCCATGGAAACGGCTTATGTGACTCCCGTGCTTCTACAGATGGGCCTGCCTGATCAATTCTACAGCTTGGTGTGGTTTATTAGCCCCATACTGGGTAAGTGGTGACAGGGGTATGTGAAACATCATCATATGGTTTTGAGCAGCAATAATTTTGTGCAGTACTTTAAAACTCTGTCTCCGTCCTCTGTCTTTGACTTGAAGGATTCCTCGTTCAGCCTCTCCTCGGAGCGTGGAGTGATCGTTGTACGTCCCGGTTTGGACGAAGGAGACCCTTTATTTTTGCCTTGGCTATAGGTAAGACATGTTTTGTGCTTTGTGAACACAATACTGAATGCATAGACCACAGAAGAGGGGGGGGGTTGCATATGCATTGAAACAGATCTTGAAACAGCCTGTATTATGAGTAAGCCTCTTGAGTAACATGGCCACGTCTGCATGCAGAATTTCATTGTACCGAGTATAATGACAATAAAGCTGATTCTGATTCTGATTCTGATGAACACGAATTGAAACACACATGCTCAGATTAACCCCTCTGATCCGACACTAAAATTCACACGCAACAGCCCAAGCCTGTTTACAAATAAATGTACAGATTAAGCTGATTAATGACATTTTGAGATAATCGGCATCAGCTGATTATCTCAGAGCATAAGGTGATTAAAGTGCAGAGTGTGCAGATCTACAAAAAGACCAAAAACAAAGAGATGCTGCTCGGTGGTCCTGTGCATTAACGTTGTTTTTATTTATGTACGTTTATACGTTACACAAACAAAGAGATGCTGCTGTCTGCTGGATAAGTGTTAAATACACGTTATTTTTACATTTTTATTTTATCAGATGCAAAAGAAAAAAGAAAAAAAAAACTAGGGCTGCCCCCTCTTAGTCGATTACTCGACTAATCGGTCGTTTTAGTCTTAGTCGACTAAGATTTCTTTAGTTGATTAGTCTTTTTTTTATGCTTTTTCCATGCAAAATAATAAAAATAACTTATTTCCAAGAAGCCTGTGAGCACATCTCTGGTAAACACCAGATTAAAAGTGGTGCTTTTGAATGATTCTTTGTGGAGAAACTCAGTTTTACAGATCTGTCTATTAAATCAACTAATCGATTAGTCGACAAAATCGTATGAGTGTTAGTTGACTAAGAATTTCTTTAGTCGAGGACAGCCCTAGATTATTGATAGTGATACTATGATGAATAAAGTTATCATTAAGCTGGAAATGTGATGTTTCAAGTGTGTTGTGTGTTTCACATATAAACCTCATTATACCATCATTATACCTCATACACAAGGTCCCTTTTAATAAAAGGGTTTCTCATTCATGCACGCATACTAGGGCTGCACAATATAGGTTTTTTTTATCATCATCACAATGTCAACTTTCGCAATAAACACATAAAAGATTGCGACACATCACGAAAGACACATTTTTTGAGTTAGTTGAAAGAGAGTATTGGTAGAAAACTGCTCATTAAACTATCGTTCTTTTTTTTTAATGGTGCCTTTTGTGTTCAGTTCAATGTTCAATGTATTCAATAAATTGTCAAAAATGACTTCCTTTACTTATTTTTTTTAAATTCAAGCAATTTCAAGCAATTTTAGGAGTATACTGAAAGCAGCAGAATTATTATTTATCGCAAAGTGATGACGTTATTCAACAACGTTATCACATATATATATATCACATATTTTCCTCATATCGTGCAGCCGTAACGCATACTGTATGTTGATGCATTCACACACACACACACACACACACACACACACACACACACATTACAATACATTACATTACCTGTGCTACCCACAGTGCAGCTAGGGGGGAATGGACAGACCACCAACCATGGTACCTTATGTAACGCATGCATTTACACACACGCACGCACACACACTCGTGGGTGGATCAAACATGGAAATAGTGGAAAGTGCTTCAGGCTTGTTTCAGAGTAGTTCTGCGTGGTGTCGAGCTGCATGCATCACAGAGTATTGATGAGGCAAATAGATTGTTTCCTTTTCTTTTCCCACATTTTGTGTGTCCATAACATCCACTGGTGTTGTTGGTGTTTAACCTACAGTTTTCTGGATGCACAGTCAACAGTGAGAAATGTGGAATTATACAGTAGAATAGAATTATGCATGTATACCTCTGATATGACAGAAGTTACTCATCGATTAGAGCTACAGCAATGCAGTCCTGACATGATATTTTATTGTCTTTCAACAATTTTCTGTTTAATAGTCCAATGGTGGGATTGTGGGAATGCATAAGGGGTCCTCCTGCCACTACAGATTCGGTGGGTCATCCTGAAAGCCACAGAATATACGGGTAACTTTGACACCCACCACATAGTCCAGTAACCTGTTGCACCAGCTGTGTGTAAGTTCTGTCTTAAGGCCACACTAAACGATACGTTGAAACTAGTTAGTTTGATACTAATTCTTGTGTCCATGTTTGGTTGCACCACAGAGATGTAAGCTTCATCTTAGTGACACTGGCATAAAGTCCACACTAACCAAAATATTGTTGCAGAAAATGATGTTTTCCCTTACTGTGTCCAATCAGTGCTATTTTTGAGTGTTTATTACCGTTCTCTTTATACATCTATGATTTCAGTGTTTTCTCTCATGTCTTTGAACACTTAGCAATCAATAGCGAAATTCGCTCCTCCTCATCCTCCAAGTTATCTCAACTTTCAAAACGATGCGCCATGGCAACCTATTTTACGGAGGACTTTACCTATAGGGTTATGTGTAAGATTTAAGTTGTAACTTCTGCCTATGTTGGAACTATTGCAGCTGGTCCAACCCATAAAATATTAGTAGAGCGCAAACGGTGACCTATAGAACTTACATTCAAACTATAGGCTGCATTTGGACTTACATATAGCTGGTGCAACCCAGTGCAGAATATTTGTATGCATAACCAAGTAGATCATTTTATTTTGTGTTGCTAGGAAACAGCTTCCAGGCTGTTTTGTGTTGGTAATTGTGAAAGACATTGGTTAAATCCTTGTTATGAATCATGAGTCAATGCTGATAGACTTGCAAAAGACATACAGCATGGCCCAAAGCATGCAGACACCTAAACATCTTGTACATAGAAATTAAATGAACCTGTAATGATGCACTGCCGTTATTTATGGTTAGGCGTTTCGATTACCTCTGTTGTCTCTGTGGTTAAAGTCTGCTTATAGGTACACAAAGCACTTGGTTAATGTTAGAGAAAGATCATGGTTTGGATTAAAATAATCACTTGTAGGCTCCATCAAAAATACACTAATATATAAAAGGCAAAAAACTGTATTTTCGGAGCAGTGGGCTTAGCAAGCTAGCTAGCTAACTAACGTTAGCCAGCCTTCCGCAACGGGCTGGTGGCCAGCAGCAGCGCTGGGGTCCCTCTGCTTCCCCACCACTAGAAGACGTTAATTAAGTTAGTTAAATCGTAGAGAGGAGACAGACAGCCATCTGTCTCTGAGACTGCCGTCCGCTCTCCTTCCGTGTGTACTCTGCAACACACTTGACGTGCGTTGTCACCATAAGAACTAACAACAATCGCCATTTAGTTTTGTACTAGTCAAATGACCCTTCTATACAATTTAATTTCTATGGTATTGTAGCACTTATCTGCAGTGGCATGGCCTAATAATGCCCCATTTTATGTTTTCCCAACCAAGGATAGGTTCATTCTGTGCCTTCATTTTTTTGAATTAGTCAAAAGTTCAGCTGTGCTTTTTAAACCCCTCTTTCAGCAGACCTATCAGTGCAGAGCTGCAGTTTTCCAGCGGCGCCATGCATGACGGAGCCTGAGAGGCCGCTCACTGGCAGGCAGGCCAGCAATCAATTGTGTTTGCCTCATGTAGCGTGCAGGACAGTGCACAGTGATTGGAGGGGGGGGGGGGTGTTATCTGACAGCAGACTGGGAGTTGGAGAGAGGTAGAGAGCGATGGGGAAGAGAGAGAAAGGGATGAAGAGATACCTCGGTGGTAAAGAGCAACAGCAGCTGGAGAGCCTGGCTTGGCTGTGATCTGGTCTGAGATCCTTCACCACGACCTGTCCTACGTGACAAACAGGATGGACGTGATTCAGCACGTAGGGAGATTGCATTTGGTTGTTTGTTTGTGTTGCATTTCTGCGATTCTGCTTTGAGGAACTGATTGACTTTGTTTATTGGCTTATTCTGTTTTCATTTACTTGTTTGATGGACTTTGGCACAGTTGACTCCACTTCCTCTTTCCGTCCTTCTCGGTGAAAACCTGTTATTTCTCTCTGTCTGCCCCCCCACACACCTTTCTTCCCCTTAAAACAGCTTTTTCCCCACTTGTGTTTATCCCAGCTGCACTTCACTTCAAAGGGTCTCTGTTGCTGCAGGACACTGAAATACTAATTGCAGGTTCACAAAAAACATGATTTTTGTCACTTAGCACGCACGTAATGACTGTGTGCAGCTCCAAGTCCGCTGTGTATTTGTTTACACACGTGTAAAATACCATAGTAACAGAGATTCTGCGTGTGTTGCATGCATCTGTGTGTTGATAAGGGCTCATCTTTTGCCCAAAGCCCGTTTATGCTGTTATGGGCCTATATGTTATGTAAAAGGGATTGTTCAAATATTTGAAGTGGGGTTGTATGAGTTTATCCATAGTCAGTGTATTACCTGCAGTAGATGGCGATCGGCACGCCCCCAGTTTGGAGTGGCAGACACGAGTCCTGACACGGAAGCTAAGCAAGGTACTGCTGTGGACGGGGTCAGCAGCGAAACATATTTTAGCCACCTAAAAAAATCTGTTTAATTGTACGCCATATTAAAAATATTTGCATTGCTTTTTCCTCTCCGTTTTGGCCTCTCATCCACAACTCCCAAACAGAGTTTTACATCACTAAAACGGATATTTTTTAAAAGTGAATATTTTCAAAAACTCTGGTTACCGTGTCTCTGTGTAGACATGTTATCGATGATGTCATCTCCTCAGTTTGCGCATGCCCAGTGTTGCTGTGTGTAATGAGCATGTGCTAGAAACAACAACAACAACAGCTATGGCTACATGCTAACAGCTACCGGTAAGCGGTACGCTAAGCAGCGACTTTACCTCGTTGTCCGTCCACATGAGTCACATTTCGGTTTCTCCACATCACTTTGGACCGTGTACCAGAAAGATAAAGAAATAATTTGCTTTATTGCTTACTATTGTTTGATCTGTTGCTACTGCCGAAGCTAAAGCTAATGCTCACTATATGCACAGATTCTTCTTCTCTGGTATTTGATATATCGTAGACTTTATTGCCCCCTACTGTCCTGCTAGCGTTTGTTGTGTTTATGTGTTCTAATGTGGACGGTCGTGTGGATGGATTTCTTATTTTTCTTTTAAATGGAGGAGAAAAATTTTCGTTTATAAAAATATCCAGATACATGCATGCAGGGCCTAAGTTTATGTGCGGGGGACTTGAAGCTGTTGTCTATGCTCTCGTCAACGCCACCAAACTCCATTGACAAAAACAGTAATTTTACCTTGCAGAACACGGGACTTGCTGGTCTAAAATATTCTAAATATGGCGTACACTTAAACTGATATAGATTTTTTTAGATGGGCCTTTCTTTAGGTGTCTATAATACATTTAGCTGCTAACCCCATCCACAGCAGTACATTGCTTAACTTCCGTGTCAGGACTCCTGTCTGTTTCTCCAAGCTGGGGCCGTGCCGACCGCCATCTACTGTAGGTGATGCACTGACTAAAAAATCCAAACTATCCCTTTAAAAAACAAATTTCAGACAAGTGTGTGTGTGTGTGTGTGTGTGTGTGTGTGTGTGTGTGTGTGTGTGTTTTTGTTATTCATTCATGCTGTTTGATTCCTGCATTAACAGAAATCGTTCCTGTGTTTTTTTTCTTGCAGCAGCGGAACCTGGAGGGCTATGTGGGCTTCGCTAATCTCCCCAACCAGGTGTATCGGAAGTCGGTCAAAAGAGGGTTCGAGTTTACGTTAATGGTTGTAGGTAAGTTGAAAACATCTAGGCTGCATCTGACGAATGACTGAGGATGTGAATGTCGGGCTGGGCCAATAATTCAATATGATAATTTATCGTCTTTCAATGGAATCGAGAATCGAGATATCATGATACGCAATTAAGTCGTCTAAATTGAAAATAAGAACATAGTAACTCAAATTTCTGAGAAAAATCTGATGTGAAATATTTTGAGCGAATATCATTTGAAGATTGCAGTTTAGTTTTTACATCACACTGTTTGTGTGCATGCATGCAAAAATATGTTTTTTCCAGCTATAATAGCTCTATAATTTCACTTGAAACTGTTGTCGTTATTTTGCACAAAAGTCCTTAAAATACTCAGTACTTTTCATTTGTCATGTATTTAATTTGCACAGGAGTATACAAAAATAGGCTTTACCATGTGGTTATTTCATATAGACTATTTATTTATTAAATTACCAGAAAACATGCTATATACAGTTATTGAGATATGAAATGACCTATATCGGGGTAGAAGATTTTAGCCATGTCGCCCAGCTCTAAGTGAATGTGTGTATTTGCTTCTGTTCATGCGAGAGTGTTTGTGCGGCCAAGCCAAACCCGTGTATGCACACCTGCCCATCGATCTGCGTCCGCTCATCTGAGTGCGTTTTTTTATTTTTGTGTGAATGTGGGTCATCAGCGCAGCATGAAAGGAGGTATGCGTGGCATCCAGTGCACTCAGCTGCTCGGGATGACAAGTTGACATTTTTAAAAAGCAGTTTGTGCAGAACGGTGGTGCCCTGTGTTGTCTGGCTTTCAGAACATCTACGGTGTTATTCAGTGACGGAGAATGAGCATGTGAAAATATTTCTTGCGAAAGCTGAATTCCTACAGTTTCCCAGCGGAGTTGTCTCTGTAGCCCCCAGGACAATAACACATCTGTGTGCTTTGGATGATTGGATTTGGAAAGTGAGCGGCAGGATGTTGGCTCAAGTATGAATGAACCTGGTTGCAAAATGTGGCTAACAGTATTACAGAGGGAAGGAAGTGGACAGAGGAGTGGAGGAACCGTGTGTTTGGCTGTCTATATGGACACACGCACACACACACTAACACACGCATAAGTAGTGTTATATAACCAACATCGCATCCGGGCCAGTCTCTGTTTCACTAGCTTCTGTAACTCAATGCAATCTCTCATTTCATCAGTCTTTCTGAAAAGGTGAAGTGAGAAAAAAAGTTGTAATGTATCGAGAAAAAGTCACAATTTTATGACAAAAAGTTGTAATGTTAAGAGAAAAAAAGTCACAACAAAGCAAAATGTAAGTTAAAGTAATTCCAGTGTGTTTTAGGGCCATTTTAAAGCATATTTCGATGAGTATCGGGATAATGTTGTGAATCGCGATTCTTTTGGCCAGCATGATCGTGACATGACATTTTCATGTTGTCCCATGCCTATTCTGGGGGTTTACTTTGCTTATTCCAATCAGCATCCACTACAGCAGTTAAGACATTGAAAGCTTTGTGATTTTAGTTGGTTTCATCCATATCCATAAAATTCACCCAACCTCTATTTAAAAGTCGTTCTTTTTCAACTTTCTAGTTCTAATCTCTCTTCTACAGTGTTTGCTCCTCTCTTCATTAAATGCCTGCAAAAAAAAACCCATAAATGTTGAATAAACTTCGATATTAGATAGTTTGTCAAAAAAACTACCATCCTTGTCTAAACGTATGAAGCGAGCCACGTGACAGAAACGCTCTGTTCCGAGGCTGGATTTGTAGTTATTAGTGCAGTTGCAAATGTCCGGAAGTTCCACTTACACTTTGGCTCTCTATTGACATATTGAATCTGTGCTCTGTGTGAATGGGGCCTGTAATGACTAATGAACAAATATGGATTGTGTATAGGGAAAGTGTGCACAGTGCAGTTGTACTATTAACAAAATGTCAGATGGTGAACTCCAGGAAGACTATAGCTGCAGCCAAAGCTTAATCTTGCATAGCCAGACCTATATCCACAGCACTGTGTCCACGCTGGGGGAGAGGTCTGGATTCAATAGCTTTCATCAGTATAGCGGAAACAACTCCCTGGTCTGTTTGTATTTATTTAATCCAATCACGATCATCTGCAGCGAAGGGACTTTGAGC
>JAOVVB010242996.1:0-21686 GCA_028570985.1 Heterobranchus longifilis | reverse complement strand
CAGGGGGTGCCATGGGGGGGGGCGGGGCGCCCCCCCCTAATATAATGGTAGGGGCAACTGGATATGTTTTTAGGCATTTTATGCTTAATTTAGACAGCGATAAAGAGGAAAGGGGAAGACCTGCAACAAAGGGCACAAAGCCAGGTTTGAACCCGGGGTGCTGCAGTGAGGATTCAGTACCTAATGTATACACTCTACCCAGTGAGCTACCAGGGCAGCCCAAAATGTGGCCACTTCTGCAGGAACTGAACGCCAAACGAGTTGTCATATTAAGTGGCGTCTTAGTCTGCAGATATATCTCCATGGTTCCCTCCTCAGAGCAGATCTGTAACATCGTGCAGCAGCAGTAAATATGCCAGTGTGCCTGTAGGACTATATTCCTACGTTGGTCCTATAAGTAGCATGATCAATAACTAATTATTGGATGGCATTAATTAACATAATATATGTAAATTATGAAGTGTTAATGACAATAGACAATATTGCTTTGTAAATAATTAAAACGATATATGAAGAAATAAATTATTACAACATTGTAATTTATATCCCATCATATTTTACAACTGTATAATTGAAGAAAATGTAATAACTAATAATTATTTTGCACAAACATGTCAGCACTCAAATGTACTTAAGAGTGCTCTTTAGTGTGCGTAGATTTAGTTCTTACCTAAGAACAAATCCCAGATCAGAAAACACTGGTGAATGAGGCCCAATGTTAGAGTTCATTTAAGTCACTACCTACAGTATTTTATTTTATTTTTTTTGTTTATTTGACAATTCATTTTAAAACTCTTGCAACACCAGTGCACATTTAAAAAGAACATCAAGGATAACAAAAAAAGTCACAAGACTTATTTCCATTGTGGTCCTTGTTGTAGTTAGTACTAGTAAAATTTTCAGAAAATAAGTTGGAACATTCCCAAAATAAACACATTATATCTGAAGATTAGTGCTAAAAAATGTTTGTTTTGGAGAATGACCATGTGTTTCACTTTTTCTCTTGCAACAGTCACGTGTAGTAATGGTGTTAATATCTTAACAGAAATGCATTTCATTTTTTTCTTGTCCAGCTCACTGACACGCTGGTACTCCAGAGTAACTTTCCAGACACCCACTGAAGAACTAATCAATGGCTTCAGAGTTTGCTTACTGGCTGCACTGCAGAAGTACTACGAAGTAAGTACTGCAAACATGCATTACATAAATGTCTTCGAATTCAGTCCCCCTTCTCTCTAAACCACAACTAACACTTTTTGGCCAACAATCACAGATGACTGGGACGTTCCTCGCAGGTGGTTTAGTGTGTTAGTAAAATATCCACTGGGAGGCAGAAGTGGCATGCTATAACTAAAAAAAACAACCTGGTCAGTCAGTCAGTCACTGATGTTATTAACATGGACTTTGTGATATTTATGCCCCATTTACATGTGATCTGTATCTAGGTGTTATCTAGGTAAGAAAAAAAAGTGTTATGCCAAAGACACTATTTGTTGTTTGTTTTGTTTGTTTGTTTTATTAGGATCCCCATTAGCTGCAGCATGGCTGAAGCTATTCTTCCTGGGGTCCGAGACTTGTGTGGTTGTTTGTTTGTCTGACCGTGTGTGCACACCAGGTGTGAATAAAATAATCTACTCACTTAATTTGCGCGAGTTTAAATGCTTGCATCTTTTTGTTTTGACTCATTTCATATGCGCAAATTACTTGCGTCATTCGACGCGGAAGTTCACATTTTTCAACTCCGCATCCTTTGCATCGCATCGGAAATCACGTCTTTACATTGACTTTATATGTAATTCACTCGCACAAATTATTTTATTGGCGGTCGGTGTGTACACGCCACGAGAAGCAGTGATATGTATCCGTGTTTATTGTTCCTGGACGGCACATACACACACCTAATTTAATCTTAATTTATACTCTCCAACTTTCATCATATTATCACATATACATTATCATAATGGCTTTGTTTAGTTTTATGTCCATCGTCTTTGTATATATGTCACTCTTTTCGTTTTGTCATGTTATTTCACCAATTTTTTTCTTTTTTTTTTTTGAACACCCACACGTGACATAACATGCATGTTGTTTTGCACAGGTGAACCACAACTTGCCAGAGAAGATTGTGGTGTATCGGGATGGAGTGTCAGACAGTCAGCTGAAGATGGTGGAGCAGTACGAGATCCCACAGTTGATCAAATGCTTTGAGACTTTCCCCAGCTACGAGCCCAAGCTGGTCTTCATTGTGGTCCAAAAGCGCATCAACACCACCCTCTACGCCTGTGCTGCAAACAACATTGGCACACCTCCACCTGGAACTATTCTGGATCACACCCTCACTCACAAAGACTGGTCAGTCTTTTGTAAAAATGACCCTGTGGTGTTTGTTCGTTCTTGCCAGATCCCTCTGCAGCAAAACTCCCCATGTGCCAAAACATGTGGTCCCTGTTAAAGTCAATGAGAAGGCCACAGTGTTGTTTTCAGTTTCACCCCGGTGTCTGAGATGGTTCCAGTCTAACTGTGGTACCATTTGTGTGCAGTCTGAATTTAATACAGAAAGAGCATGTGAGCATATCATAAAAATATTCTTCTGACATGAAGAAGATTAGAGTGTCTCAGTGAGTACGTTTACATGCACACTATTATTCAGGTTTTAGAAGCATTCTTTGGACATGTAAACAGTGCATTCAGAATTTTTACCACAGTCTATGGCCAGTCTTGACTGTTTACTGTCACCTCTGTGCGTTGCTATGGTTATTGTACACAAACCAACAGTTTACACAGCTGGGGTAGAGATGTATGCACAAAAGAAAAGCCCACATTTCTTATCAGACATCGTCGCAGACCCCTGACGCACTGTGGACAGTCCGTCAGTCGGGAGCAGGGGCCCGTCCCTCCCCGCAGGGAGAGAGAGAGCGCACGGTCCCGGGAAGCAGCGAAGTGCGGGCGAGGGTGCCGCCACAGTCGGAGCCGTGAGCCACTTTCACATGAAACATTATGAAAAGTGGATCTGAGCAAACATCACAACACCAACCTTTTCAACAAGGTGGTTAAAGGAATGAAAGAGGGAGGCTGTGTTTGTACAGTCCATCACCAGTGGAAAACTTTGAAAAAATCCTATTTTGACGGCTGCATGTAAACAGGAATATTAGTGGAATATTCATTTTCATTATCCATGTAAACAGCTTAGTAGGAATACTGCCTTTTTCAGAATAAGGGCAAAAACCGGAATATTTTGTGCATGTAAATGTAGTCAGCCTAACAGGGCAGTGGAAGACGGGCACTGCTTTTTATCTTTTTTACCTGCATACATAAAAAAGGATACAACACCATCTCCTGGCAGCAGTACTAAATGTGTGCACTTTGATGAGGACACTATCAGAGACTCAGTGTATCTGCTGTTGACCAAGTAAAGTTTCTAACACTACGTTTTGTTTTGTTTTTAATTCAGGGTGGACTTCTATCTGATGGCACATAGCATCCGCCAGGGCTGTGGACTTCCTACACACTACATCTCTGTGTACAACACGGCAAACCTCACACCAGACCATTTGCAAAGGTATTGATAACCCCTTTTATTTTCCACTCAGCATCATTCTGATTATTGATACACGGGGTCCAAAATGAACACTCAGCAGTCGCCAAATGCAAGACAATTTAGTCTGCGAGTGTGGCAAGTAAATTATGGAGACCACCCGCCACTCTAAAATGAAACCTAGCTATGTGGAGATTTATTGTGGGAATGGAGTGGTTCAAACTTGTTGTTGACGCCTCGGTGTAGGTGAGCTGCTTTGCTCGTTTCTTGGTCGTTGCTTCCGCTGCTGCTTTAACATCCTCGAATGTTTCGCGGTGGCAAAGTGGTCGTCCAGCGTCGATTTCCGCCGGTGTTCCAACACACAGTTGCACAGAGCGCAAAATAGTTTGCCCCCACTTTCATGTAAGACATCGGGAAACTGCTTTGCACGGTCTTTTGTGCTTATTTTCGTTGGTAAATGGGACTGATTTGCCTTATTCTTCGTGGTGTTTTCTCTGAGCTTTCGCGGTTTCGTTGCGAGGCGATGACGTTTCACGTCGCGTAATTACGTCACTTCATAATGTTCCCAAGGCAACGGGGGGAAAATGGCTGCTCCCGTGGGAAGTAAACATGCAACATTTTTCAACTTTCTAATATATATGCAACTTTTTGCAACAAAAATGCGGGAATTATGAAATCATGCAAGCCCCGCATATTTTGCGTATTTTGCGGGGAAATCTGTGATTTTTGCGGCGAAAGTGCGGCGTCTTTGAAAATAATATAATAATATGCGGGCTTTGGCTGATTATGCGATCACATAATCACGTTTTTAGGCATTTAGGCTTTCTGCACTCTGGTTCCCCGCCACATGGGGACCCCTGCCTTTCAGGCAGCCTGATTCCGCCACGGCATAAGAACAGCCTCAATGCCGACAGCAGTGCTGCAAATGTAACACCTGCTTCTGTTAGACCTTCAATTACAGATGCAGCATCAGCACAGATCCTTCACCCATATTTTTGGACTGATGTACGAGAACCCTGAAATATATATATATATGTCAACCCGAACACACAATTTTCTAGCAAAGCCAGTGCAAGAGTTTTAGCTCCACAGGAAATGCGTTCAAATATCTAATTCATTAGCATCTAAAACTCCACAAATGCCCCTTGTATTTTGAAGACGATATGTGATTATTTGCTCATTAAAAGCTTAACTTCTTTCTGATTTCTGAACCTGTTCGCCCACATGTACTGTCCCACTTGGAACTCAAGCCAGTAGAGGCAAGATGAACTCGACTGTAATTGGGTGACAGATCTCAGTGTGCTGTCTTCCCTTGAGTAGTAACACTATCCACAAAGTCTGTCCTGTCCAAAAAGTTTGCCCCTGGTTAAGGGGAAGCCCCTTAACCAGGGGCAAACTTTTTTGAATAGGGGCCAGATTAGATAATATGAAAATACCTGGGGGCCAGCTGTTTCTCGCATCATATGGGTTATTTAAAAACAAAAAATCACATACAATACAATTGTACTCTCAGGATTTTATTTTCAGTGCCATACTAATATATGTATGTGCACCCAAACAAGCCAAACAAGTCAACTTTACACCGCTCCTGAAAGCGGTGGCCCTCGCTGTCGACTTCTGCTGAACAGGAAAGGAAAGAAGTGTGACGATGGAGGAACGGAGAAAATGATATGAGCAGTGTAGCGAGGGGAAGGCAGAACAAATGAAATGGAGCAGAGAACTGCTGTGACAAAGGTAATCACATTGTAATTCTACGCTTCTTTGCTGTGGCTCGCAGGAAATGTCTGTTGCTCGGTAACCGTTTGTATGCTTGTTTGCTTGTCTGTTCATGAAAACGCATTAGTTCCGCCTGCATAGTTCCTACTTGGTGCATGGCTACAAACTGTATGATGCAGCCATCGTGAGGTGAACTTGCTTGATTAACCAATATTGTGTAGCGGGCCACATGCAGTTTATTTTGAGAGACAAGCCGGGCCAGACTTTGGAAATGCCTGCCCTTAACATTAGAAAATACCACCAACTAACTTTTGTCTGCATTTGTGATTGCTTGTTCTTGGGATCTTTAACTTGTAAAGATGTAATGTCCTCAGAATTGAACTATTTGCCCCAGAACGTATTTGGTTCCTAATTGGCATGAACTCCTCATGCCACATAAATCCAACTTGACAAACTACTCAAGATTGTTGAACAGAGGATATGTTACACTCATGACTTCTTGTCTCTCATAGATATAGATCATATAGACATATATATTTTTCTCTGCTGTCACCTAACAGTGCAGGGGATTAATATTAATATTTGTGTGCAGGTGTGCGTGTGTCTGTGGTTGAAAGACAGTGTGTGTGTCCATGTGCTACGAGTCTCATGGTAATGAATCTGGCGTTGAGCAGAAATACAAGGCTCAGACTGTAAAACCCACCAAGGTTGTTCAACTCTGGCAGCTTGGCCAAACAGACCCCCAGAACTGGCATCCTTTACTCAGTAATCTGCAGCCAGGCTCCAAGGCTTCTGGAAGTTGTAGCACGATGGATAGTGGGAAATGGTCAGGTTTTTATTTTAAATGTTAAAAAATAGTGCTTTTTATCCAAAGCACTTTACAATTTACCTCCCATTCTGCTGTTCACACACGCACGCACGCACGCACGCACGCACGCACACACACACCAAGGGAGCAGTTTTGGGTTTAAGTGTCTTAGGCCTGTGGACAGGAGGAGCTGAGGGTCAAACCGCCAAACCTGTGATTAGTGGACAACCCACTCCATCTCCCGAGCCACAGCTGTCCTTTTACTACTCCTGACTAGGAAAGCTTTAGCATTTGAGTTTCTCAAAGCTAAGACCACATTTCCGTAAATGCATTGCTTTGTGTCACAAAGAGAATGTTGCTGTTTGTCTCCACCCTGCTGCCTTGTATTTGGAGAACCAACGTTCTGATGTTACCTCCGGGCTAGCCCTGGTTTCATGATCTCCTGGGGGGACTGCCCATTGGTCCGATGGCCCATTATTCCGAAATCCCAGCAGTTTTCATTTCAGAAATCTGGTCACCTTACTTTACAAGCAGCACTACTGTCATCTTACTTTGTCAAGTGAAGCCACGCTGTAGACTGTTTCTTCCTCTCCACCATGACTACTTTTTGTTGCAAGCTTCCAGCAGTGTAGTCATGCCAAACATGCCAGCATTGATAAAAGGAATTGATAAGCTCGGAGGCATATGTTTCTGATGGATTTGGCAATTTCGGTTCTCAAATGGAACCATTTCTCGATTCCCATACCTAATCATAGACCATACAGTACGTGCTCCAGTAACAAAGGTGAAAAGACAACAAATTAAAACAAAAATGTAGCAAAGCTCATGGGAGCTACTGAATCTGCATCTGCCACCACCACCATGGTCTAGCATGCTTTCTTTGGTGTTAAAATTAGGAAGAATTTCTCTAACATCAGCACATTTGAAGCTGAGCTCACAAGCTGAATGCTGAATCCAAGACATCAGATTCAGGAGGCAAATTGAATTGGATTATCATTAGCGCTGTACCCAACTCAAAATGTTGTCAGTCAACTCAGATTTGGCTGTTCAATACGACGATTCGACTATTTGTTCTGTGGTTTGAGACTGTTTTATTACAGCTTATTACATTTTATGTATGCGTATTGTATGTATTTACAGTAGTGGGGGTGATACTGAATTGTGTGCTTGGACACTGAACATTGTAAAATGTACTTCATGTTAGTATTTGCATATTTACCTATTCTACACACACCCATGTGCTAAAGACAAGTGTGGTATAGGGACAGAGCTTCAGAGCTTCAGAGTGCCAAGGTGTGTTAGCTTCACACAGGCTTGAATAGCAGCACCCGGGGTTTGTTCTCGCTGTGAAGAGCAATGCATCACTCAGAGGATTACCTGTTATGCGCTCACACATTCATCCACTGCCTATTGTTTGCTGCTGGCACTGAGCGCTCTGTGAATGGTGGCTGGACCCCAGAATATGTCCCAGAGGATGCTGAGCTTGTTGCTGCTGGCAGCGAAAACCGTGAATCTCCAAAATGTCAGCTGCTCTGTGATGAAGGAAAAACAGAAGATGAGAAACTGGTCTTTCATTACTGTGTATGTGTATAAGCTGTTACTGTGATTTCTGAGCAACAATGCTGCCATCATAATTTAAACAATTACTCTTTATTTGGGGCCAACAGCATTCAGTATTCTGCTGTGTTTAAATGTGTGGTCAGAAACAGTACACGCACGCACACACATTATTCCCCAAGGAAGAAGTGTGTTGTAGCACATCAGACAAGCCTGGTGAAAGGCTTTTTGTGCAGTCAGAGATACAGCAGCCCAACAAGGTATTCCCCTCTCACTTTCCATCTTCTCCTAGAACACACCTTGCTCCAAACATAAAGCACAATCACAGCCTTGCTTCTGTTCAGAAATCATTTTGATATACTGACTGTCTTTTTTACACTACTATTATGTACTGCTACAACAGAATACTGTTGGAAGAATATGCTGTGTATAACTTTCAGGCTTCTTGGTAACTTGTATCTTCATATGTAGTCTGATCTCACACCGGAAATGGGATTGAGGGGAATATTTTGCTGATGCTCCTTGTGGCAGTGGGGGCAGTGCATAGAATGTATAAACATGGACTTGGACACAGAAACGTGGCCTGATTGATTTTCATGATGGGTTGCAATTATAAACTGGATAAAAAAAGATGGACGGAGCCTCCAGGTCTGAAAAGTGAAGCCAATGCAGAATTGCCTTAAATCTGCATTCTTTCTAAAGGCCAGCAGGTGGTGACTACGCTGGTTCCAAAAAGTAAGTCCTAATGAGTTAATGGTCTTAATCACTAGTTTCAAGTCTTCTTCAAGCTAGTATGATCATTTTGTAAATTATGGTCCCATTTAGAGTAAAATAGACAATAAAGCAGGGTATGCTTTAGGGTGTGGCTACAAGCAAATGGCAACAGTGCCCGGAGGTCTGCGTTTACCCACCGGCAAAACTACGACAGATTACTCGCATCAGGCGCTTGAAAATCGGCAACTTTCCCTCTTTAGCGCTTAGCTTAGCACCATTGAAACCATAGACGACACTGACTTCCTCCCCAGCTCTGCCTTCTTGTCCAAATATGGTCACTTCTGGCTCCAAAAGACCAAGATGGTGACGGCCAAATGCCAAACTCAAGGCTTCAAAACAGTAGTCCACAAACCAATGTGTGATGGCACTGCTGCTACGTCTATTATTGTTTTTACAGTAAATGGTTGTGATGAGTGAATATAAGCAGCTGCTGTCAGAGGGGGACTGGGATGGGGAAACATGGGAATAGATAGAGTTAATGTGGGAGGAGGACTGCAGTCTCCTTCTGTCTCTTTCTTACACACAGCATTTAGAGCTGCCTCACAGTTTGGAGCACTAAATCAATCCGACGTCGCCTTTTTTTCTTTGCTCCAAATCTAGAACAGCCGATCGATGTACACAATGCAATGTTCATTCATCAAAAAGATGCTGTATTAATTTCTGGATGGTTATTTGAAGGGCAGGAGAAGGAGTGTATTGTTTGTCATGTCTTGTTGGTCTTGCAAGATAAGCTCAAGTTCCCCTTCACCTCTCTATCTGACTTATCTGTGGCAACTGCGTCATGTCACGGACAAAGAAACAGCCTCTCCGGGGAAAAACTTTGGTGTTTCACTCTCGCAAACACTTTGTCTTGTCTGTCAGAGCAGTGTAGGTCAGAGTGTCTCAAAGGTAACACCATGTTGTTTTCTTTGTACTGTAATTAAATACAGCACTGAATGTTAGAGCAATGATTGTTCCATTATTTAGTGTTGACACAGCCCTTCGAGAGACACACAAACACATTTTTTTCCAAGCCAAGTACAGTTTGTACAGCTCTTTTTTTTTTACTATATATTTTTCAGCATGTCCTAGCTTGCAAAGTGAGATTAAGCTCTGAATAATGTTATTATGATCACGTTGTGTGTGTCTGCACAGCGGTACGAGTGTCGACAGGTCAGTGAATTGGGGATTAGACTTGTGAAATGACAACAATGCAGTGGAAGGTATTCAGACATTGACTGTATCCTAGTGGCAGGGAGGCAGTGCTTTGGTGTGTGTTATGGTGCATATCTACTGGGCCCAGAGCAAAGCTGCAGGAGCATAATTACAAGTTGGGGAGGGGAAATGGTTAAGGAACATCTGGATGGTGGTCCACATATGAGGGGCAGCAGGTGTTTGGTGGACAACTTTACAGAGCTGCAGAATGCAGGTATTTATGCTTTCTCCCTAGAACCTTTCTACTGTATTACAGGAATGCATTACAGGCCATGTAATAGCACAGGGGGACAGTAGGGCTGCCGAGTGAGTTGAGATTTAAGGCATCTGTAAAAGTACCGTTCATTTTCTGCACAGACAATGTGAGCTGACTGACAGTTGGAGCACTTCCAATGGACATGAAACTCTCCTGGTTAAATCATCAAAAGATGAACATCTGTGTCAGAAAATGTCTCGTTCTTTGATTAAAAATAAAATAAAATCAAAGCTACAAGCCTGTGGACATAAAAAATGTAAAGTCCCCCTCCAGACACGTTTTAAAGTATGTAAAAATACTCTGCAATGATTAATATTTAGTTTAACATGGCTTTCCCACCATGGACTGTAAAAAAATAATGAACATATCAGCAGTGATGTTACCCATTGGTTTGTGGACACCCATTTTGAAGCCTCAAGTTTGGTATTGGCTATTGCCATCTTGGTATTTTGGAGCCAGAAGTGACCATGTTTGGAGAAGAGGGCGGAGCTGGGGAGGATGACGTAGCTAAACCAGTGTTGTCTATGGTTTCACTCACGCTGCCCTAAGCTAAACGCTGAAGAGAAGCTAAAGAGAGAAACTTGCCGATTTTCAATCAGTTGATTACCAGCAGGTAAACGGGGAGCTTCAGGCACTGGCCCCGTTCATCTACATATATGGGAGTACTCAGAGCCCCTTGAAAATGGTGAAACTTTCCCTTAAGTTACCAGCTAACGCTAGCTAGCTAGCTTGTTTTGCAATGTGCTACTGAACGCTGAACAAGACATTTTTAGGTGACCAAAATATTACAATTAACTTTCACAAACTGAAAACACACTGTGAAAGGGTCAAAGTTGTTGGTTACCACCATGGCTGTACCCACCATTGAGGCCACCGAGGTCCGGACTTCTGTATTTTTTCCGAGGTGTATAATATAAGTTGTGAAAAAAATCACCTAAAAATAACATTACTTTGGTGCGGATATTGTATTAACGCCAAGATGACCGACTTTCTGATCACAGCCATTACGTGTGTGTGTGTGTGCGTGTGTGTGTGTGTGTGTGTGTGTGGCCCTGTGTTTACCTTCTTCACTGAGACACGAAAATGGAAAGACAAAAGTCAGCTTTGGGAAGGGAAGAGAAAAGGGGCAAGATGAGGAGACAGAGGGAAAAAGAAAGAGAGAAGGTGATGGAGATGAGAATACACAAACTGACCTGATCCAATTCAGTGTCATAACCACAGAGACATTGTACTAAATTGTACACTGTAATTATCAAAGAACACTTTGATAATTACAATGTACAATTTAGTACAATTTAACAACAACACCTATAGTGTAATGATATAGTATTATTATACAAATATATTATTGTTGAACACATTTTGCTCATGTTTATATTCTGTTTGAGACACATTTTTACAATCCAAAATGGTACAAACTTAAATGCAAAGATAAAATGAAGGTGTATATAATTTGACTAAATTATTTGTACACTTTGGCAGAAGTGACAGAGAAAGGGACAGACAGTGAATACTGAGAGGGAACAGTAGTGTGAATTTCCCTTATTACTTGAACACTTTAATTATTGTTAATGTGTTGTTTAACACATTGTCAGCATTCATTTTCAGATGTTTGATGATCATTTTAGCCTCCTATGTATTTCCAGATTGTAGTGTGGACCATTCAATGCAACATTTAACCTGATTGTCATGTATTAGCCTGCTTAACAGATCATTTATACTACTGCCTACTGCTTTTAAATCTATTGTTATCCAATTTTCGCTCTTCAAAATGTCGTAAAATGCATATATTTAGATTAGGGACATTTTTCCAAGGGGGCATGCCCCTGAACCCCCCTAGTAGATTCAGTTTTTGGACCTCAGTATTTCTAAAACCCTGCGTAAGGCACTGGTTCCCACATAAAAAGTAAAAAATAAATTTTTAAAAACTCACAGTTGCTCGTGCTATGTTCCATCTTTAGCTTGTTAGCTTACCTGGCAATGGTTGACAGCGTTAGTGATTGTGAAACATACAATAATATCTGCTACGATGTTATGGTGTGTTTTTGCTCTCTGTACTGACGAGTCTGCTCTGCACTGGAGGTTTCAGGTTTCTTTCAATGGCTTTTGATTCGCTTTTGTAGAACTTGTGACATATCTAATCAGGTGTACGTTTGAATCTCAGATTTCAGGGAAGTTTCCAGACATCTCCGCCTTCAGTAGCACCAAACTTTGCACAGATACAAGTCAGTATAGTCAAAGTCAGACATTTTTGGGGACATAAACATAAGACAAACATTTTTTAAGTGGAGGGGGACTGAGACTGGGAAGGAAAACTACAGTTTATTACAAATTGGGTTTTATATTTGTAGCTTTGACCATCATAAATTGTAAATTAGTTCCATCATCAATTCATCTACTGGTTGTATTGGATTGATGTATTTTCATGCTTACTCTATTATTATAGTTTTGTCTGTAAAATGTCACATTGTGAAAAATACCAAACTGTGACATTTTGAAATTACTTGTTTTGTCTGAAAAACAGTTCAGTAAACAAAAAGCAGCAAATACTAAGTTGGACCCAGCATATTGTTGGCATTTTGCTCAACAAGTTTTTTTCTTCTTTCAATCAACTTCTTCATTAATCGACTAATCATATCAGCTCTTGTCCTCACCGTGACATTGCTACAACAAAGTCTGATGGATCAAGAAACACGAGCAGCCAGAAAATCATAGTGTGGAAACCAGACGAATCTGCGAGCTTGTTTCATTTGCTCTGGCCCCTCTTCCATTCAAATTTCCAGCCAACCAAGCCCTGGGCTGACCAATCACAACTGTTTATCTAATATGGGGCGGGTTTAAGACGGTGACTGACAGGGAGCATTACCGTCCTGTAGGTCCATCCAGTGCAACGCACCAGGCACGAATATCAGGTCAAACAGTCAAACTAGGCAGTGCTGATCAAATATACATCAAGATTCTGTTACTGCCTATTTCCCACCTCAAATGTTTTCAGAAACACATATTTTTTGTGTACTGTGATTGGTTGCAAGTCATGTTTCATTCTCTGATTGGTTACTGTACATCATGTTTCATTACTCTGATTGGTTACTGTACATCATGTTTCATTACTCTGATTGGTTGTAGGTCTATCCAATTGCGTTCAAAGGCATTTTGTTCTGCGACCGTTGATAACACCCCTTGGGAATCGAAAATCAAATGAGAGGGTCCAGACTATTATGCATTTGTGAATTAGTCTGGTGATGCCAGGTTAACGCTGGATTTTTACAGGCAGTTTTGATAGCGGCAGAGCGGAGAGGAGAAAGTGCCCAGATGTTTTCGAGTCTGCCCTCTCATTGGCTACTGCTATGCAAAATTTGACTCAGAGTCAATTTTTGCAGAGCGGTAGCCAGGCAGACTTGCAAACGTGCCTCCAATATATTCTCCCATGTACACATGTAACGGTTAAAACATGACATAAATATGCAGAGTTGTGGCATAAGAAAATGTTGTTGTTGTTGTAGTACAGTTTATTAGGATATTATGGTACAGTTCTTTGCTAACATAATAAGTTAACTGTGGTTATAAATAGATAATAAGATACATATGTTTTGAAATATACAAAAGTAGACACCCATATATTTTATTTTTATTTTAATTGTGTCATAAATAGTGGTTTAATGCCATTTCAGTGTACTTTACTCATTGTGCGATACTCAAGCAGTCCGCTAGGGTGTGCATAGCGCTTGTGAGGATCTTAGAACCACTTTGAGGCAGGCACAGCAGAATAAATCCTGCAGTCAAGCTGAACGCAAGCTAAAGTTTTCTGCCTCTTTGTTTCTACACACAGGTGGGTTAATATTCCTCAAAATCACATGCATGTACCCCAGTATAAGGGATAGGAGTGCTGTGAATCCATGGTGATAACATAAAATGTGTAAAGTTGAGTGGTTTTGCAGTAAAGTGTTGTTAGAGGGATTTGTAGTTTTGCACTGTCATGCTAGGGTAGAGGACAGGTTGCTAATGAGTAAGGTAGCATACCCAGTACGATAGCAACGCTAATGAGACACACAAAAGGGACATGTTTCATTTTGATAACTGATCTGAAGATAAATATAAAGGGTGAATACACATATTGTATGTTCTGTTAAACTGTTTCCGGTATACTGTTTATTACTGACGTTCAGAAACGGTAATTGGTAAATACGTGATGACAGAATAGGATTAATAGGAAAGGTAAATGTATTAGTTACTCTCTGAAAAGTATACATGTATGAAATGTGATTAAAGTGTTGAATTGTGAGAATTGTGCAGGAACCCAAAGCAAAATGTGTGTAGTTCTACTGGTCAATAGGTAATTGAAGTGAAATTGATGAACAGTATAGGGTTTCTCTCATGGTGATTCAGTGTTAAATGTATTTATATATGCTATGGTATTTTTTTGGAAATACTGTAACTAACCTGAGTGTGCCATGATCATTTTGTTAATGGTTAAGTATTTCCTATGTTGAGGAAAAAAGGAGAATAAATCCTGCAGTCAAGCTGAACGCAAGCTAATGTTTTCTGCCTCTTTGTTTCTACACACAGTGTGTTTACTGCCGGCTTAGGTACCCCTAGACCTGAGGCCGGCAACAATTTGGGGGCTCGTCCGGGATGATTCTGCTTCTCCTGATGTCAGCCACTCATCCATAAATGAACCTAACGTCAAGATCCTGGAACACCATCAACGCCTGAGGTGAAAATATGTCTACTCTAAGAGAACTGCAGAAGGAAATTAAGGGGCATCTCCATCGGCTGATTAGCTCCGCCAACACAGATGTGCTGTACAAGCTGGCAGTCTCCATCGCAGATGATACAGAGGAAGAGCTACCAGGGGATGATGCCACGGAAGTGGAACTCTACGACTTCATTGTGGACTTTTTAAAGAGTGACAAGTTGGCAAGTCGAGAGGACCAAGGCATGTCCTGCCTGTTAATCTTCAATGATCTCATCATGGAACTGCAACAATGGCCAGCGGCTACAGAGGAACAATGTGAGTTAGTGGCGGAGACAGAGTCACCAGTGACACCTCTAGCAGTGAAGGTTAAACCAGACAGACCACCAGTTGTAACCAGGCAGGTAACTGATGTGATAAAGTTGACAGATGTTGCTGCTTTACTGCCTCGTAGAGAATTCAAGATACACAGTGGACAGATTTCTGACTCATATTCTGATGTTAGCTATAGCTCAATGTGTAGGCAGATTGATGAAGGGCTAGCTGAGAATTTCACTGAAACAGAAGTAATTCGTACAGTCCTAAAAATAATCAAGCCTGGCGCTTTCAAAGAAATGCTGATGACCAAAGATGGGTTAACTGTAGCTGAGCTCAAGCGTTTCCTCAGGGCACACTTACGAGACAAGAGTGGTGCAGAGTTATTTCAGGAACTCAGCAATACCAAACAACAGGAGAGAGAAAGCCCACAACAATTCATGTACCGGTTAATGGGACTAAAACAGAGGGTACTATTTGCTTCCCAACAAGATAGCTCAGAGTTTCAGTATGATAACAAACTTGTCCAGGGAATATTTCTTCATTCACTGTATCAGGGAATAAGTGAGAAATATGCATATGTTAGGCGAGACCTTAAACTTCTCATTAACAATCTAAGTGTAACTGATGATTTTATCCTTGAGATAATGACAAAGTCAGTTAGTGAAGAGGTTGAGAGACAGGCACGTCTAGGTCCGACAAACAAGACCAAAACAGTCACCGTCAATGCCACACAACAAGGGGAGAGACAGCATGCAGTTCAGCCTCCAAGTGAAGTTCAGGCCAGTGTCCTTCAAACTCAAGCTGAAGTCCATGCAAACCGGACAGCTATTCATGAGCTGACTGCTCACGTCTCTGCCTTAGCAAAAAGTATAGAGAAGGCTCTCACCCCTATGGCCAGTATGCCAGGACCAGCACAGGCCAATTCAGTAAGCACTGTGCAACCACCCAAGCCCACCACAAGGGGAAAATGCAAGCCATGTGTAGCTCGAGGGACTGCAAGCTGCAACCACTGTTTCAGGTGTGGCCAGGAAGGACATAGAGCTGTCGGCTGCCTGTCAAAGACTAAGCCTACGGGAAATGGGATGGGGTCACTGGGGAGGGACCACCAGTGACCAAACAGGAACCAGAGTCCCCTGTCAAAATAACCAGCCATGACTTTATGACTCCAGGTAATAGCCAGCCACCATTCAAACACAGAGTAAGAAAAGGCAATCGTGTGGCAAAACTGATAGGCAAAAGATGTATGCTTACCTGTTATCTCAATGGTGTGCAGACTGACATGTTACTAGATAGTGGAGCTCAGGTTACTATACTGGGAAAGTCCTGGCTAGAAGAGCACTTACCAGATACCAAAATCCAGTCACTCAAAGACCTCATGCCAGATGATCCACTCAGAATCACAGCAGCTAATGGGACCAATGTACCTTTTGAGGGGTGGGCGGAAATACTAGTGGAAATCAAAAGCGCAAAACATGGTCAAGTAGCCATTAATGTACCCATGCTAGTGAGTCAGAGCTGTGTCAGTGGTCTATTGCTAGGGTTTAATGTGATAGAGGAAATCATCTTAGAGAATCTTGAAGAGCCAGGGAGTGTCAGTCTAAGCGAGTTACTAGCGGAAGCATTAAAACTTCATCGAGACAAAGCTGAAACTATTGTCGCGGTAGTCACGGATACCACAGCCCAAGAGAAGCCTATAAATGACACCATTAGAGTAGGAAAGAGAGGTCTCACAGTTCCAAGTGGCCAAATATGTGAAGTGAAGTGTCATGTCCGGTCATGGCCACAGGGAGGCACGATGTTATTTGAACCCGCTTTAGAGAGAGTCCTACCAGACGGACTAGAGCTGTTTCCTGCATTAGTTGATGTGCCCCCTGGTGTCTCCAAAGCTGTAAAAATTCCAATCTCTAACTCCACTAAGCATGACATCTTCCTGTCACCAAGAACAGTCTTAGGGTGTATCGAGGAGATCGTTGACAGCAGGCCAGTAAACCTCTGTTCATTTTCACAGCAGCAAGCAAAGTCAAGCAGTGACGCTTACATGTGCGCTACACAGGTCAGCCCGACCAGCGATACCAGTGAAAGAACAAGCAGCCCAGCGGAGTCTCACACACAAGAAAAATGGCACCCCCCTGTCAATTTAGAGCATCTCGATCAGCAACAACAGGAGGTTGTGCGCCAGATGCTTTATGAGGAGTCTGATGTGTTTGCCAGAGGGGAAGGTGACATAGGTTGTATACCCGACTTGCAGCTGAAAATTAATGTTGTGGACAACAACCCGGTGCAAAAGAGCTACAACTCCATACCCAAACCCCTGTACAAGGAGGTCAAAGAGTATGTGCAGAATCTCCTAGCCAGAGGTTGGATCCGCAAATCGGTGTCTTCATATTCCTCCCCAGTGGTTTGTGTCCGAAAAAAGGACCAGAGTCTACGGCTGTGTGTGGACTTCAGAGGACTAAACCGAAAGACTGTCCCCGATCGTCATCCTTTGCCACGAATCCAAGACCTGCTTGACAGTTTGGGGGGCAACACATGGTTTTCCATACTGGATCAAGGCAGCGCATACCACCAAGGTTTCGTGAGCGAGGACTCCAGACACCTCACAGCCTTCAGTACACCGTGGGGGTTGTATGAATGGACACGGATCCCGTTCGGCTTGACGAATGCACCTGCGGCTTTTCAAAGGTGTATGGAGGGCGTGCTGGAGGGGATTCGAGATGAATGCTGTGCACCATACCTCGATGATGTACTGTGTTACTCCACATCCTTTGAAGATCATATACACCACCTCAGACAAGTTCTCAGATGCATGAGAGAACATGGCATCAAACTGAGACCAACCAAGTGTGAGCTATTTAAAAAAGAAGTTCGTTACCTTGGCCGACTAGTGTCTGGAGAAGGAGTCAAAATCGATCCACAGGATTTGGCAGCAGTGATGGCACTGAAAGAGAAAGAGCCTCGCACAGTTGGAGAGGTGAAGTCTCTTCTGGGATTCCTTGGATACTACCGCTCCTTCATCCAAGACTTCTCTCGTCTTGCTAAGCCACTGTTTGAACTGCTGCAGAAACCCACTGAAACAAGTAAAAGTAAAGGCAGAGCTGGGAAGGGAGATAAAGGACAGCTCCCATCAAAAACACCCATCACATGGACAGCAGAGCACAGCGATGTCATAGCTAAACTTGTGGACACTCTGACTAATCCACCTATCCTAGCTTACCCAAACTTTGACCTCCCATTCATACTACACACCGATGCGTCCAATGAAGGTTTAGGGGCAGTGCTATACCAGCGTCAAGACAACAAGATGCGGGTAATTGGGTACGGTTCAAGAACTCTAACACCTGCTGAGAGAAACTACCACCTCCACTCTGGTAAACTTGAGTTCTTGGCTCTCAAGTGGTCCATCTGTGACAAGTTTAGGGATTACTTGTATTATGCCCCAACCTTTACCGTGTTCACAGATAACAACCCTTTGACTTATGTCCTCAGTACTGCCAGACTAAATGCCGTTGGACACAGATGGGTTGGTGAGCTGGCTGATTTTCATTTTGATATAAAATACAGGCCAGGGAAGATGAACACAGATGCGGATACTCTGTCAAGGTACCCTATGAAACTGCAGGACGGCATGAAAGAGCATACAGAGACTATGTCACCTGAGGTGGTGTCTGCAGTATGGCAAGGCAACAATGCAGTTCAAGAAAGTGATGTGCCTTGGGTCGCAGCTTTGCAGCTTAATGGTGAGGAAACAGATGTTGTACCACCTGAAAGTGTTTCCAGTGTTACACTAGAAAACATCTGTGCAGCTCAACAAGAGGATCCAGCTATCAAGGAAGTTGTCTCTTTAAAACTTAGAGGCTGGACTCCCAATGAGATAGACAAAAGGAACATGACAAAAGACACAAGGAGACTGCTGTATGAATGGAATAAGCTGGAGGTGGATGACAGGATTCTCTATCGACAGACAGAAAAACACAGGCAGCTTGTCCTCCCTGAAAAGCTAAAACCCATGGTGCTGAAGACTCTTCACAATGACATGGGCCATGTTGGTGCAGAGAAAGTAACCCATCTGGCCCGCGAGAGGTTTTATTGGCCCAACATGCAGCATGATATAGAGGACTATGTTAATAAAAAATGTGCCTGCATTAAACAGAAACGCCCCAATCTCCCACAGAGAGCACCCATGGGACACATCTCCACAAGCAGTCCATTCGAGTTAGTGTGCATCGACTACCTCCACCTGGAGCAAAGTCAAGGCTATGAGTACATCCTGGTAATAGTTGACCACTTCACACGCTTCGCTCAAGCATACCCAACAAAGAACAAGTCCGGGAAAACAGCAGCCGATAAGATTTTTCACGACTTCATCCCTCGCTTTGGATACCCTGAGAAGCTCCACCACGATCAGGGGAAGGAGTTTGAGAATGGATTGTTCAGTAGATTACAGCAGCTGGCTGGTATCAGTCATTCACGAACCACACCGTACCACCCGCAGGGTAACCCAGTGGAGAGACTGAATCGCACACTTCTTCAGATGATGCGGACCCTGGAAGAGGAAAAAAAGAGTCAGTGGAAGGATCACCTGCCCCATATCGTGCATGCCTACAACTGCACGAGGCATGAATCTACCGGCTTTTCTCCATTCTTTCTCTTATATGGTCGACCTCCACGCTTACCTGTTGACCTACTGTTCCCACCCAAAAGAGAGTCTGAGCCACCAGATCAGCAGACATACGCACAGAAGTGGGCCAAGAGGATGCGTGCTGCATATGAAATTGCAGTAAACAACAGTGAAAAATCTTCAGCCAAAGGCAAGAGACAATATGACAAGGCAGTCAGGGGTGTTGTTCTTCACCCAGGTGATCGTGTGCTGGTGAAAAACCTGTCGGAGAGAGGCGGGCCTGGCAAATTACGGGCTTACTGGGAGCAGGTAGTACACCGTGTTGTGGAGAGAGTTGATAATGGACCAGTTTACAAGGTGCAACCTGAGAAAGGACCAAAAAAACTGCGTGTGCTCCACAGGAACCTACTCCTCCCAGTGAATGAACTGCCTCTGGAAGAAACATTTCCTGCACAGTGTCAGAAAGGAAAGGCAAAGTTGAAAAAACGGACACAGACAGTTATGAACATTCAGGAAGAAAACACAGAGAGTTCGGATGAGGAGTACACTTACCAGCAGATTCCCTGTTACAGGTTAATGAGATCTCAACAAATGGAGCATCATCAAACAGTGCACCGTCCTCAGACCGAGCAAAGGCTAAGTGCCAGAGCCTGTGAGTTTCAACCCGCTGTCAGAGAGGGATCGGACACTCAGGAGCAGGGGGAGGATATACCACCAGCACAGGATGGAGCTCTGGAGGATGTGACAGTAGAGGGAGAGCTACAGGACAGACTACAAGAGGACATGGTAGCGGAGGAGGATGGATACCAAGGGGAGGCGGAGGTCGCCAGAAGATCCCAGCGGAGGGCCAGGCCAAAAGAGATGTTCACCTATGGGACACTGGGACAGCCATCCTACCAGCAGTGGAATGCTGGGGTAAACTCACTACTGCCAAGCTACCCTCTCCTAAGGCATCGCAGTGATCTTCCTCTTCCACACTTCCCACACCCATATCCTTACTACTACAACTGCTTCACTCAGGCATATTGACAGGTCACAGATTCAAGTACATATCTCAACATAGACAAATGTCAGGAGACATTCAAAAGAGCAGGGGAGAGTGTAACGGTTAAAACATGACATAAATATGCAGAGTGCAAAGTTGTGGCATAAGAAAATGTTGTTGTTGTGGTACAGTTATTAGGAGATTATGGTACCGTTCTTTGCTAACATAATAAGTTAACTGTGGTTACAAATAAGATACATATGTTTTGAAATGTACAAAAGTAGACACCCATATATATTTTTCTTCATTTTAATTGTCATAAATAGTGGTTTAATGCCATGTCAGTGTACTTTACTCATTGTGCGATACTCAACCAGTCCGCCAGGTGGCGCATAGCGCTTGTGAGGAGCTTAGAACTACTTTGAGGCAGGTACTGCAGAATAAATCCTGCAGTCAAGCTGAACGCTACAATACAATTCAACAACAGCACCACAAACTGCAGACTTCAAAATAGCCATACAAAGTGCACCCGTATGTATGAACAGCCCATGAGCGATTTTACAGGGAGTGTAGACGGGATTATTCAGTCAGTTTCCTCTTCTCAAGGTCAGGTGTTTCAGTAAAGTCTTACCCGAAGAGAGCGCTGCGAGTGACGGCTAGACCGGCAGGAATGTAAGCCTAATTGCGCTCAAAAGGAGTAATCTTATGGCTGACAGTCGCTTCTGGCTGCTGTAGTCTCGCACATCAGACCTGTCTGCACACCGTGTCAGCGAAGGAGCGTTTAGGCTGCTGCGGATAGGTACCACTCCCTTTACGCGCGGCTATAGCTTCCCTGCGGGTGATGCGCATGCTTCGAGTTGGAAAAGTAACAGGATACATTTCTACACAATGACTGATGGAGTCCATGCCTTGTGATCTTTGAATAAACTTACCTGAATAGACCCAAATCCACGCTCAAATGTCAGGAACAGCGAATGTCACAACCTTCCTCCGGGAAGCCAGGAGGCAACTGAGAGGCACCACCTCAGAGGATTGCATCCGGTGACTGCGGTTACATGACGGATGATTCACAATCGTGACGACTGAATTCATGGTATAGTTTTTTAATCAATTGAGATTGAGCAGATACGAAAAAGGCATTAAAGAGAATATGAAAAAAATATGTGCAAAAAAGCCAATGTATGAGCTTTCAGTACATTACACACGGGTTTTCCCAAACCACAAACACACAC
>JAOVVB010242976.1:0-21692 GCA_028570985.1 Heterobranchus longifilis | reverse complement strand
TTTGTTTTGTGTATATTTTGTTGTGTTGTTTCTTGTTATGCACCATGACATCAAGACAAATTCCTTGTATGATTCTGAAAAATCACAATTATTCTGCCCAGGATAATCGTGACATGAACTTTTCATATCGTCTCATGCCTAGTTCCAATTAAGGAGAATCTTAATGCTACAGCCTAAAAATATATTTTAGACAATATTGTGCTTTGTGGCAGCAGTTTAGGAAGGCCCGTTCCTGTTTCAACCTGACCACGTGTACAAAGCCCGGTCCACACAGAAATGGTTTTCCCAGTTTGGTGTGGAAGAACTAAACCCTCCTGCACAGAGACCTGACCTCAACCCCATCCAACACCTTTAGCTCGAACAAGAAGGCAGACTGCGAGACAAGTCTTGTCAAACAACATCAATAGCCGACCTCATTAATGCTCTCGCGGCTGAATGCGAGCAAATCCCTGTAACAAGGATTTTGTGGAGATCCTGGATGGGAGCCTGTGGAGAGCCAGAGATGCTCAACAATTCCATATTGGTGTAATGTTTGGAGGTTCACGTATAGTATTGGCCATGAAGTGTACAATAAAATTCCTCAGGTTTTACATAAATATAAATCATGGAAAAAACTTGTAGTGAACAGCGTGTTCAGAAATCTTAACCCTGAGAATCACAATCCAGTCCATACAATGTCCTTATCGTGTTGCTTCATCGTCTGTTGTTAGCACAAGACTGATTCTGCAACTCACCCTTATCTGTTTGCCTGCACAATATACACTCCCTCCACCTATTCAGACTGGAGTAGGAACAGTTGAGGAAAAAGATTGAATATTCCACCCTAAAAAAGCCTACCTCCATCTCAAGAGATCTCCAGGTTCAATAGTGTTCCTTTTGTCTTACGTTTTCCCACTCATCCCCCCCCCTCTCTGTTGCTAAACACATGTCCACAACACAGGTGTTTGTTAAGACCTCCATATTACAGGTAGCAATTTAGTGAGCATGCAACTTCAATCAATTTCTCCCCTGGCGTTTGAAGTTGGGAGAATAAAAGTGTGCGCTGGCCATATGGGCTAAGCAGGCAGTTCCAGAGAATGAAAGAGGAAATCATCAATCAAACTCAAGAGTACAGAAGCTGTAGTTTGATAACGGGTCTCGGACTTAAAGTGAGGCGAACAATTAGGGAAGAAATAAAAACAACACAATGTAAGGTTAGGTTGGGGATTAATTAGTTGGGGGTTAATTAGTGGCCATCTTGCAACGTTAACTTCCATTTTTGTTTACTGCAAGATTACTCATATATCAGTACTGCTGAAAGAATTAGTTGATTGGTCACAGAAAATTAATTGACAACAATTTTCAGCATGCAAAAATGGCAAACACTGTTTGGTCCCAGCTTATCATAGCGAGAATGTGCTGCTTTTCCATGTTTTATATCATTGCATATTGAATATTTTGGGGTTTCAGCTTGTTGGTTGGTCAATAAAAATCTGAAGATGTCCCCATAAGATCTCAGATATTAGAACAGGCAGTCAATCTCCTGATTCATTGGTAATGACAATGATGAGCATTAATTGTAGCCCTATGTGTCAGCATTCAAACAGAATTCAGAGAATTAGGAAACGACAGGTGATAGCAGGACCATGCACTCTTTTATATCTGACTGCAGGATATGCTGCATTGTTGGAAGTTACACCAGTACAAGGCCAGTGGTGCACTGACACGTGACGACATACACCCAAAACATGAATGGAGGAAGGAATTTGAGAAATGTCCAAAAGTCAACAAAGGCGCAAATACTGGACTAAATAGTCTCCTCAGGTTTCATTGTTTAACTTGAGCCGTTACTTATTACAGGAACATAATAAAAAAGATCGCAACCTGCCTGGCAGCATCCATGAAGTGGTTAATAATAAATGAGGCGGGCAGGTGACATACACAGTAGTCTTGTTATGTCTGGCTCATTTTTGAAGCATGAATGTAGTCGATGCATCACCGTGAGGTCAGGACAATGCTGGGAAGAATCTGAGGACAGGCGTCAGAAAGTAAGAGCAAAGGTCATAGATTGTGGGAGGGCTGAAGGTAATGGAGCCAAAGCGGTGCGGAAACTCTGAAAGATAATGAGCATGTGCTGTTTTTCACACTCAGGTGACTGTATAGTACGGAGGTTGAGCAAAAGGGAGGGGATGTCTGAGGGAGGAAAAAAACAACTGATGGGCAGAGGATGAAAAAGAAATGAGAACAAGAGAGGGGGAGGGCAGGGAAATATCAGCAAAGGCTAACAAAGAAGTCAATCTTTCTGATAACTAATCAGCGTTGCCAGATGTACGATAAGTATTGTATTTTAATTATAATAATAATTTTGCCCTCTGTACAATGTATGATCAGTAATGCCAAAAATCCCATAATGTACGATAATTTGATCATTTTGACACCCTACGTCTGTGTTTCCGCATCTCTTCTCACGTGATGTCTGTCGAACAATCAGTGAAGAGACTGAGGAGAGATCTGCTGCCTGCATCTCAGGTATGTGAAAAAAGTAAAGAAATAAGTGCTAGCAGGAGGGCGAAGAGGAGGAGGGCAAAGGTTTGATTTGTGGGCGGTACGTCGTCTGAATGAATACGTGTTTTCTGAAATTGCACATTTAACCCTATTCCTTTGGTAATGTCTCGTTTATGATAATTTTGCTCAAAATACGATAATTTTAAGCCTCTGGAACGATACTTTAACATTTCCCATCTGGCAACACTGTAACTAATAGGCACAAACTAAATCCTTACATAAAATGTCGAAGGTGGGATTTTAGCCCTTGATGTGGAGAGTATCCTTTGTAAGTGGACCAGTCAGAGCCTTCCTTAGGTGATGGATCGGTGCCAGCAGCAGCCACTTATTCTCCTGCAGCTCTCTGCTATGTGCTCAATGTTCACTTGGGCCCATCCCCAGCTCTCTCCCTCGCTCTAGTTCCTATTCCCCTCTCACTTGGCCCCACTCTCTCAGTCTCAGCACAATCAAGTGCTCCCGTCAGCGATGGGCATTTCATTACCTAAGTGCCAATTCCTTAGCAACCGAGCAGGTACTAGAGTGCATAACCACAAGCTGGCAACTGAATGCTAATGAGAAGGCTCATTCTAGTGCCTTAACCCTCATTTAGTACATTTACGTGGACATTAGAAACTGATCTCTATAGATAACCAGGTCAGGGTGATGGTTTTATTACTGATGTGTTTGAGTGAGGTTATAATCAGCATTCATTCCCAGGACAAATGACACCCAGGTAGAGCTGGGTGATATAGCCTAAAAGTAAAATCTCTGATTTTTTTTCACACCACACTCGATTTAGGATTTGAATAGATTTTTTTCCCTCTTTTAAAACAACTACAAAAGACAAAGGAGTTTTGTTTTTATTTTAACAATGAAAGTGATCAACACAAGCAAACAAGCAAACAAGCAAACATGAATTTTTCCTATTGGGATTAATAAAGTGCAAGCCACTTCCCTTTGTGTGTCAGTGTCCAAACCTCACCACACAAACCCATCTGCATGGGTTGCCATGGTAACGGGATTGGTCTGGCTACACGAGACTACTGGCGATGTGAATTCCCAAAGCGCATGACTGCTGCTAACTAGCCAGCTGATAAATGAGTATCATTTAACAACTTAATGTTTCATCCATGCACTCTTGTAACAGTGCAGGAAAGCACGCTGATATCCCCACATGAGTGACAAATTTGTTCGGCTCATTTCCTGTAACCAGTGAAGCATGAAAGCATCACGGAATTAGCAAACTAGCTAACTAGCCAGCTGCCTGTCGGGCAGGAGAGCAGGCGGGTGGGTGGGCAGGACTCAGGTCTGTGCAGCAGAACACCGGAATAAACACGCACACGCATCACCAACATGACGTTACTATTAACTACAAGTGCTCAGAGGGTTCCGTTCTGTAATTACCCAAGTTAAAGTGAAAATCGCTTTTAATTTTTAGACTAATTAATTATTTTTATTCAAATTAATCGCTAAAATTGATTTATCGCCCAGCTCTACACCCGGGCGAACATGCTAATATGCGATGCTGTGATGCTTGTTGCCTCTGTCAGTAACTTTTGCAACTCTTTGTCATCTCAGCCACAAATTCTGTACATCTCTGTCCAAGCAGCGCTCGAACATGAAAATAACTGAAATAACCATTGTAACATTTTCACTGGCCTCCATGCTGCTTTCTACAGTTTAAAAACCCAGCATAGTCGTATACTGGCAATGGGAAAGTAGTCTATCGCCTATTTTTAGCGGGTTTTCTCCCCATTTCAAAAAACCTGCATATACGTGCTCTGTCTAGTTGTCAATGTGACCTTTTGGTGCATGCACTGAATCAAATCACTCAAAGAAGCCAGACTTAGCTCTAAACATGTCACAGTAATTTAAAAGAGACACAAGCAATCCCACTATGTTAATTAGGTTTGGTTTACTCCAATTTTGACTTATATAACCTAATTTTTACAGGAAGGTTCAAAGTTAGGTCATAGTCCAATTATATACATTAAAGTGACTTCATGCTTTCTACATCCTGGACATCTGCTTGTTAGTTCAATGTACATTGAGAAAACTGACTAACTTCAAAAAGAATATGGAGCATTTTATAGAGGGTGAATCAATATGTCTGAGTAGCCCACGTAAATAGATTCAATGTCTTTCTGGGCTGTTGCCAGGACTGTGAAAGCTCAATGTTTCTCTGCCTGTCCATTTGTCCCATAAATGTCCCTGTAAGTTGATCAGACATGATTGATAAGGGCACTTTCAGGGTCCCTGGCACAATAGATGCTTTAGCAGCACCTGCGTGAGACTGATGTTAAACCCTTTAGGGTTTGAAATATATTTGAACAATCTACATTCCTGCAGTTGGAAGCAATGCCTAGCATTTATCAAAGTAGTGGATGCTGAGCAGTAGTGTGATGCACTGGGTCTGTCCTCAATTGGAGGATCCAGGTTCAACCATATGTGGCAGCAAGCATCTGCCCTGCTGCTTGTCTTTAAGCAAGACAGTGAATCCCTACCAGCTTCATGATTGCTGTGCTGCAGCTAAACGCTGACCTCTGACCTCAGAGAGGGGAGGGGGGCAAGTGAAAAGAATAGTCCTCAAAAGGAGCAATAAAGTGCCACATTATCACATCAACAGACCAGATAACCGAACAAGTAGATGTGTTTCTTTCACCACCCCATTCTTAAAAAGCTGTAATGAAGTAAAATATGGTTGGGAGTATGGTTAATACTGTGCTCCAAAAAGTCACCGTGGCTTTCCAGTGGAGAGGAACTTCTCAAACGTCTCCCTTCCCCCAGGCTAGTGGTGGGGGGAAATGGCCGTCGTCAGGTAAAATGACCCTTAATGCCTCCTGAATAGAGCGGCTAACTTTACGCGACCAGGTCATTAGGGAGACAAAAGGGCAGGCCAAACAGCAGGAGAAGACCCCCAACTACAGCGAACACACCCCCTTCCCCCCAGTAAGAGAAGGACTCCAAATGTAGCCTGGCTCGTCCCCCCCATGATTCCCCTCACGCCTCAGGCCTCTGTGAGCGACAGAGCAGAACAGGACGCTCCCAAGTTGGAAAGGAATGAAGCAAGTGGATAAATCTGGAATGGAAAATTGAACTGGGGTGTTTGCATTTGGCTGCTGTTCAGATGAAGTAATCTGAATGACTGAACGTGTATTGAAAACTGATAATAGTCCTGCGCAAACATCCTCCACCAGCCATTGCATAGATAGGCACATATGTTAATGATGTTTGCAGATGACTTGGAGGCCAGCAGGGGACTTGAAGGGTGACTGAGGAGGAGAAGAGTTTGAAAGGAAAGGAGCAGGAGTTTGTGTGCATTTCCCGGTGACCTGCTGTACATGCACAGAGCCCTACACAAAACAGTCCTGTGTCACGTGACTGTCAAATAAACTTGTGGTCCAGACGTCAAAGTGGCATGGTGTTTGTGCATGCAGGCATTTACAGCACTACTGAGTGACCACACAAGTACTTCCGAACACTCACAGGCCCACAGCAAGGCAGACAGCCAGGCCTGGAAAGAGCAAATACCCAGAGCTACGCAACAGCAACATGCAATCCCGTCCACTGAGGACTGAAGAATGTGGGAAGTGAGTGCTAAGTTGTGCTAACTGGGAAATGTCATACCTCATGATTTCCGCTTTCCAAGTTTAGACAAATGTCAGTTGGCCATGTGCCTTCAAACAAACTTATAGAAAGTGGTGAATTTAATTTCATTGTCAATTAATAAGTCAGCCCGAAACCCCAAAGGAAAGTAGCAAACCCTCACATTTGAGAAGCCATTGAGGAGCCACCCCATGTATGCATTTTTTGCTTGATAACTGACTTAAGATTCACAGATGTACTCAGCACAAATGTTATCACTAAAAACTTCAAGCACTTATCATAAGTAGAAAGTTAATTACAAAAGCAATTTCCAGTGTTTGTGAATATGGAACACCCATGTGAGAGCCTTTGGACAGAAATTAATAGTAGAAGAGCTGCTGCCTCTGCTGCACACACCTTCGATGTAATAAACGTCCCTTGAAAACTTAAAGTCACTGCTAAAAATGGCTTTTTCTTTGAGTTGAGCGCCTGTCACGTCCGGGGTCAGGTTACTCTGCCATGCAGACCAACAAAGGGAAGCAGAACAAAAAGGAGCAGCTCGAGCCCTGGCAGCGGCTTCTGAAAGACCCGCTTCACAGAGAGCAATAACTTCACCTCATTTAGAACGAAATCCCCGTGAATAATCTGCCGACATGAGAACCTGTCTCCCTAACCCGGAATGGGCAGGATGAAGTGTGCTTGGGTGAGTGCATGTGTGTGGGTCTTTCTGACTCTCCCACCACAAACCTACAAGGACTGATCTATTTTTTTTAGGATCTGGGTGGTTACGTTAGCACAACCACGATGGCTGAACAGCTGAAGAAAACGTTAAAAATTAACAACGGCCAACGCTGAAAATCAAAAGGTGCAAAACAATGCTGACCACATTTGATTAAGAAGGAATTAGGGATGATCATTTTCTTTTTTTTCTGACCAATAGCCGACCCTCCTCCGATCATTAACCGGCAAGCAGGAGCTGCGGTCGTTTACCGGTCACGCAGCAACAATGTTGCGTGCATTGTTGTGTGGACACATGCAGCCACTTGTGGGTCAATGGGTCTGGAATATGCCCACCGCTGTCCTCAACACTGCGGAGCAAATGTCTGAGCCTGTCTCCACCGCATCCACCTGCGAGGTTGTCAGTTGCGTCTGCCCGGTATACCCTGTGGGTAGGACGGCGCCAGTCCTCATTGATATAGTGGCATCAAGTGTCACATAGATCTACGCTGTGATCGCCGTCCAGCAGTCGGTTGTGAGATCCACGAACGGAGCAGAAAAAAAGAGCTTTCTTTTACCATGCAACAAACTTTGTTGAATTACCTTTAAATTGTTATTCTAATAATATTGTTTTTAGCTGTTCAACCGGTTAACGGTTAAATGGTTAATTATTAACATCCCTAGAAGGAATCTCTGGAAAGTGCGGTAGAAATGCTTGGCAGCAAAGACACGGAAAAGAAACATGTTCCTCAGGTTATGATCTCAAGATGGTCGTGGTCATGGTTTTGGAGTTTTGGTAGGAGAATGTATGGCATTGCCGAGTTCAGAGCAACAAAACATTTTAGCTCAAACTTAAAGGGTGACAAGGGAGTAGATTTTCACTCCTGTCCTGTCCCACTCCCCCAAGAAAATTCCTGTCCCATCCCAATCCCATGACAGATTAAGAAAAAAATTCCTGTCCCATCCCACTCGCAGAAGAATGACTCCCGTTCCCTCCCGTTCCCATGTTGTGTTAAAAATCCTCTGCATGAGTATTAAAAATACAAGTGGAACCACAGCCTTTGATTCCCGCTCCTGCCCGCTACCGTTAACTTTTTTCCTGGTCCTGTGATAAATAAAGAAATTGACTCCCGAGGCTGTCATTTTTTCGGGATTCCCACAGGAATCCCATAGGAATCCCAAAAGAATGTCAGCCTCTAGTGTCTATGTGTGTGATAGGACAGCAGTATACCTATAATACCCCCTTTACCCTTTGCTCTTTCAGAACTCTCTTTATGCTTTGATGAGCAGGCCGCAACAATACCCTGATTCTTCAGAGCCACCATGGTCCCCCTCCTTAATCCATTCAGTTCTTCCTTCCATGAACTTGAGGTTGTGGCTCCAAGGTGTGTCATTTATTAACCCTTCCTCCAAAAACTTTTTTTGTTACCGCTCATCTGTGCACGCTGAGCTCAACTTCAGCGCTTTGATAATCGGCCATGATGGAAGACAGGTGGTTGGGAGGGGAAGGTTCAAAAAGACAAGAAGTCAACAACAAAGGCTGCCCCCCCACCCCGTCCCAAGCCTCCACACCCCACCAGAAGCCGTCCTCCGAGCCTTTGTCAACACTGATATATAAAGAGAAGCTCTGGCGGTGGCCTGAGGGTGATAATTTACAATCTGCTCCAACGCTGAGCGTGTATTCCACAATCCTTGCAAAACACCGCACTGACAGATACAATAGGAAAAAAATCCCCCCCCTCACCCCAAGCTGAACTCAATTTCCCTTTCAGTGCTTAATAAATGAGTGAGTCTGATAACAGTTTGGTCTCAAAGTTCGCTGTTGATGAAAAAACTTCTTTCTTCTCGGCACATTTCAATTCCTGTTAATTCAGCCGACCGGCGGCAGAGAGGAGCGAAATTAAAAAAGCCGTCTGCTCGCTCTCAGGAGGTTTCACACCCTGCCCCGGTGCCTCAGAGAAAAAGGCTGTCGCTTCCCTTCATTCATGTGTATTTGCAAACACACCCGACAATACGGATATGCACACAATATACAGAAACACACACTGAGACACACAAGAGTCGCGCGCACACGTCTCGGCGTCATCACACCGTGCACACCTCCATTATTAAAGCTAAAATGGAAAAAGGCACTCTTTTGAAAGGGGCTTTTTACTTCAGACTCTATCGGTTATCCGGGGAGGAGAGGTGATGAAGCGTCGCACTTTATCGGGACTGTCGGCGCTTCATCTCAAACCAACCAGGTGATTTGAATGGTGGATCTCATTTCGGCTTCTTCAAAAGGAGTGATGGCGGGGCTAAAGCGAGCAAATCCAAAACACAGCGGCCGTGACTGACTGCAGGTAATCCACCAGCTGTAAATGCTGAGGCAGAATGCCTCACGGCCCACAGTGACTTGGTGGCCACCCTTCCTTTTTGTTATGATTTTCAATTGAGTGATACCGTTACGGTATGCATCAGGCATCAAGTGTGACAGAGACTGAAGGATGGAGGATGGGATGAGGGACTGAGACTGCAAAATAGATCATTCTTTACATTAAATGAGCTGTTCAGTATCCGAATACTCAACATGTTTCACAGACATTGTCAAAACAGCTAACTGCACTGAATCCAATGGAATGATCTCACTTTTTTGGCATTTCTTCATTTACGTGCAATCAGAAAGATCTTCTCTTCCAAACCAAAACCAGACATGTACATGGATTGTTGATGGAGTTGTTGATGAATAAGAACCACTCAACAATTTCTTGAGCAGCTGCTGATATTTTCTCTGACATTTAATAAGTCACTGTACAGCCTGCAAAAACACACGGGCTATAAAGTCTCATTGTCAAGCCAAACAAATCAAATAACAAATGAAATCTGTTATTTTAGTGGTTTGCGTGGTGATGTACTGGTCTGTCCTTCATTTGTTTGATTTGGACCTTAGCTCTAATTAGCTTAGTTACTCCTGAGCATTGTATCAGTTACAACAGGCCACCATGTGCTGTACTACAGACCTATAGATATCCACAGCGTTCTGCAAGTTCCTTTAAGAATGTAACCAATCACTCATTGCTTATTAAAAAAGTAATTGATTTCCTTGTTACTCACGGTTACTTTCCGTTATTCAGCCCATGCAACATGATATTGTGGTTTAACCGGCAGTCAGCCAGAGGTTTGGGGGTATTTACTGACCATCAGCAGCCAGCCTATACCTGTAGACTGCACGCAGCACTTCAGCAGACGTCCCCACAGTGAAGCTGATTCTTGAATGTAGCCTTAGCTAGCTAGACAGGAGAAGCTAAGATGTGAATAAGACAAGGGGCTAGCCACATCACCTCCAGTTCTAGCACTAAGCTAACAACATGCTGGACTATTCTATTCACTGAAGACTAGGGGTGTCAGTATTCTCCAAATCCACGATTCAATTACATTTTCAGATTTTCAGCACTGACAGCTACGCCATTGTTGGACCACGTCCATGTTAGTCTTGATTCGTGAAAATCAACAGAGCGTTGGTTTTATGTCAAATGTTCAAATTCTTCTTTTAAAAGATAATCTACATGGTATCAAGTGTGATATAACCACCATATTTTATTTGGAATGTACAATATTAAAGCCATATGGTCAAACTTAAATAATGTATTCATTAAAATTAAATGCACTAACTTATTTCACCAGTTAATTGGGAACAAACTGTTAAACAACAAAAAGAAGAGCCCCTAGATGGCAGATGGGTACTTTATAATAGAAGCAGGAGGATTTTCCAGTTCTGTTGTTTCTCCGTCACCTCAGACTCCAGTAGTGGCTATGGTGTCTCAAAAAGTGCAGCTGCAGGCTACCGTAATCTACGCGGTGTTATAGATAAAGTGTTTTGTTTTTTTCTTTAAGTAGACAGAGAGAAAAAACAATTACCAGGAAAATCGCTGATCCTGCTTTTGATTTCGATGACACCCCTACTGAACCTACAGACACAAAACTTATATCAACCCTCATTTCAGCCCCTGGTAAGAAAAAGCACCTGGACAGCAAATGAGTGCTACAGGGATTACTAAATTTCATAGTCCATATTCCTATGATTCCCCTTTTTCATAAAACCATATTTTACGACTTAAACTAAACCGACTTGGAATAGACTTTTTTTTTACAGTGTAAGTGCACCATGACAGGCCTCTACACCTCTGTTTTCTTACATATAATTAGTCTAAACGGCAATTATTATGCCATGTCGGTTTTAGTTCGCAGCACTTAGTCAAATTTGAGATGCTTTATGCTTGTGCAGAGACCAGCCGGCACATTCTGTCAAAGAGGATCAGTACTAGAATTGCGATGTCTGAATATGACACCAGAATTGATGCCAAATGAAGATTATGTTAAATGATGGTACTGTGTCATGTCATATAAGCACAGTGCAAGAAATTACACGCAGACGGCACGACAGAAGGCTGGCTGTGCCATCAAAAGCTTGTTTAAAGCTTTAACATAAGAGTGTGTGGGTGTGTGTGGGGAAGGGGGGGGGACTGACAAGTGGGCGGAGCTCATTATGAGGAGGGCTGTGTCCTCATGAGCACAGATGAAGTCCAGAAGCATTTAGTTTAGTCTACTGTCAAGGAGGCTCCCTCTCCATCCTTTATTTCCCGTCTCTCAAGACAACCATCTTCCCAAAAACACAATAAAGGAGGAGGGGTGGGGGCTGTTGGCAAAGACACACAAGCAGAAGCGAGGACAAGAAAGAGGAATAGGGGGTTCAAGGAGGGGAAATGAGAGGAAAAAGAGGAGAGGAATCGCCTCTCAACTCCTACCATTGTCTAGATGTAAATTGGAGCTGATCAAGATTCCGCTAGCATCGTAACCAGCAAGTTCAATCTGCACAGACTGAACAAAGAAAGAGAGCCATACTGAGAGACAGAGAGAAAGACATAGATGGAGAACAACCGTGTGTTTAAGAGTGAGTCACATACAGACATTCAGAAACACACACACACACAGGGACAAAGAAATAGATTTGGCTTGAGTGGGAGCAACAAATGCCCCACTTTTAAACCAATAAAGCAATGAAAAGAAGAGAAAGGGTGTAGATGTGCTTTAGGGAACGAGCACACACACACACACACACTACAGTACACACACACATCCTAATTTCGACTCGGCAAACTTCTGAAGCTCCGACAGTCATGAGCCAGCCAAACGATCAATCACGCTGCCCCCTCTTAGTCGATTAATCGACTAATCGATCGTTTCGATTTTAGTCGACTTAGTCGATTAGTCGTTTTTTATGCTTTTTTCATGCTGAATGACTCATTTCCAAGAAATGTATGAGCACATCTCTGGTAAACACAAGATTTAAAGTGGTGTTTTTGCAGGATTCATTGTGTATAAACTCAGTTTTACAGATCTGTCGATTAAATCAACTAATCGATTAGTCGACAGATCGTATCAGTGTTAGTCGAATAATGATTTCTTTAGCCGAGGACAGCTCTAACGATCAGCTTTCATTTCAATTTAGGAGAGTTTAAAAAAACAAAGATATCAACAAGATGCAACACTGCTGCAACGTTGTGCTTCGTGAATAATAGTTAGAAATGTCATCATAACTCTGTGTAGCTGTTGGAAAAGAATTTCTGCCTGATGTGGGACTAGGAATGTGTCAAGGGTTTCTTTGAGTGGTGTGAACATGGCTGACCCCGATTTCACCCCTCATCCCCGAACCCATTCACACTCCCTTTGGCCTCAGGTAAAGGCTAACTGACCTGATGCCTTTCACTCTTCCCTTGTTTAATTTGAAGGGGATGTCTGGAGAGCCTGAAACCTGCCGGGGCCAGAATGAGGCCCTGGAAGTCAACGGGTGAAAAAGGACCTGGGGGAATTCCAGTGGGAATTTTCTATGTAAGGCCTGATCAAAATCAAGTGTGTGTGGAATCGGAATGAGGGAAAATAATATCGGTGTTATCTGTGCTGGCGGAGTTCCTTAAACCTGCACATTTCTCAAAGATATGAAACGATTGCTCACAGTCATACACAGATTAAAAAAAAAAAAGTTTTATTTCATCCAGAGGACTTTGCTGTACCTCCAGAAAGAAATCTATACCAGAAGTACATCAAATCCAGAAAAGATGGGTTTGTTCAATCTCTGAAGCTCCTTTAGACTTCTTTCATCTGAGACTAACCAAAAGCAAATATTTGTAGGGAGCCAATAACACACATGGCATTTCACATCCACTCGCATGCTGGAGCTTGTCCTGCGCTTGATGAGTAACGCTGCACTAATGACCTCAAGGTAGTCAACTGCAGGAATCATAAAAGCAGATGTATATTTTGTCTTGTGACTTAAGACAAATCCACACTGTTAATGGATCTAACTAGCTAGAGTTGTTCCGGTATTAGAAATGCCTCCGATGCCACCTAAAATGCTGTTATCGGTAAGTAAGATATACCGATCCGATACCACGTAATTTAGCCCTTGTGTTCTTTTTCTGTTATGACTGACTTTCAAACTAGATAATAAAAGAAGGTTCTATGGCATTTATTCTCTGTATATATTTGTTCATGTTTTACAGAAGGTTAAACCTGATCACATACAACAATGATCACAATCATATCACATCCATACAGGGTTAGTAGTATACAGCTGTTAATATATACAGTATATATTTGTTTTTCTCTCTCTCTCTGTCTTCTTCTTCTTTAATGCACTTGGTATTGGCCGATACGCAAGTTCAGGTATCAGAACTGATAGTGGGAATGAAAAAAATGTTACCTGAACATCTCTACTTTGCTTGCTGGAGAGACAGTTTGTGAAAATTCTCAACCAAGCTATCTTTAAGACCAAACAGCCTTTGACTTAGTCCTTCTCAGATACACTTTAAACCAGTAAAATACTAAAGCAGCCATTAACTGCTAATCCTGTGACCAGAACTCAATTTCTATCGAAAATCTCATTATCTCATACTTAAAGTGTAATGAGAAGACGTTTGGAATTCCTCAGGCAGCTATTCGATTGGCTGTCCCTTGGATTTATTAGAAACAACACATTCTGCTCACATTTCTTTCTCCAAATACTTCCATGTCAACATATGTCTTTTTTTCCCCTCTGCAATATCCACTCCTGGTAACTAAAGCATGACTAACTAAGGTTGCAACCCTTTCTAACTAGCTCCTCCAGAACTCTTTGAGCTTGACAAGACTAATATCTGGCTCTGAAAGATTAATGTTGTTTTGTCATTTACAAAGAAACACTGCAGTGCAGTTGCAAACAGGTAGAAGTTTGTCCTGCGGAGCACAGCCTAAAAAGGAAGGCCTGATTTATCTACGATGCTCTTTTTCTGACAACCTGTCCAAGCAGGCCACGTAGCCTGTTGAAAAACTAGAACAGTGCAAACCCAAACTCTCCACATCCATCTCAATGCTCGTATATTTCACTAAGAGCCCTCTCAAACGTGTCTGCCTCAAGTGCTCTTGCAGGGCATGCCTCCACCCACTCAGTGCAGGGAAAAAAACATCTCTCCAAAAGATGGATGTAGAAACTTTTTTTTTTGGCGATGCTGTTGCTCTCATGGTCACAAGAGGATTGGGGACATTTCAAAATGGCTGACAGTGCTGTATGGTAATAAGGACACAGTGCCTAGGTATTTCAGTACAAGGGCCTTCAGAGTGACAATAAGGGGGAATTTGGAGAGGCTGATCTGGGCATACCTCTGGCAACAGCTCGCAGTCTGTGATAGAACTTGTTCCCTCAGGCCAAGCCTCTCTGAGGCCCCATGCTTCTGCTGGAAAATGCCGAAAGCTGCCTCATGGCACTCGCTACAAGTCTGCTTCCCTTTTTTTGTGTGTGTGAGGCTCCAGCACGGTGCAAGAGTGAGAAAGAGACGATACCGAAAATCTATTTGATAGTCCAGGCTTCATGTAGCTGCTAGTGCAATTAAAAGAGAGCCATTTAAAAAGGGATGGCTCACCCAAATTAGGGGAAAACGTATTTTCCTACCACTTAGTTTTATGTACTGAGATTTTGAGATATATCACGTCAAAACAATGGAGGTATATCCCCCCTGTCTTCTATCCCATTTCACTTGCTCTAACTTTTAGCCCATCATGTGTTTTTTCTTTTCTTTTCTACTTTCCTCTTACTCTATTTACTCTTTTTATCATTTTCCTTCATTCCCCTTCTTGTCCCCGGCTGTTTCCGACTCTCCATCACTCACGCTGTTTAATCTTGGACTTCACCTCTTTCCTTCCTTTCTCACTGCTGTATTACCGGTCACACTTTCTCTGTTGCAGACCTATTTCCCCTCCTCGTATTTGCACTCCATCCCTCAAACAGTGAACAAAAAAACAAAAAAAACAGAAAACCGTTATGGGGCTAAAATACAATAAATGCATGTATCAAGGACAATAAATTCATGTATCTCTGTGTGCTCCACATGAGCCCTTGAATTGCCATGTCCGTGTCAGCAGGCCCACAACCTACTGCATGCTGTTGCCATTCGCCAGTGGAATTATGTTTCAGATTATGAATTTCCTTCTGAGCGTTTGACCAACTCGTAGAAGATTCATCTGAAGTTTCTTATACTCCTGATGAAGTCAGTCGCATCATTTTACATCTTTAGACTCACCAATTCTGGTCATTGATTGCAATGAGCTTATATCATATCAGTTTTACAATGAGTTGCTGCAGTGTATTAAATAGGGGTGTGACGAGACATCAATCTGGACTGATGTATCAATTCTGTGATCAACGATCCACTATCATTGATGCAAAGTGAAAACATCGATACATATCATCTTTAATATACACCTTTTATTTTGAAATTCCCATGGTAATAATGAAAAGGTCTTTAAGTTGGTTCTAAATTACTGTTAGCGTAGTCTTTTTCTTTTTGTTCTTTTTTTATTATTACTTCGTTAGTTATCGCCCTTTAGATGAAGGGAGGTCCCTTGTATAAGCCTGTGGCTTCTAGTTTTTAACTATGTGGATTTTTATGGATTTTTATGTGCGTGTAAATAAATTAAAATAAAATAAATGATAAAAACCATTTGCATTTATACACGAGGAATGTGGCACTTCATAGTGAACAACAAGATGTCTATTTTTATTCTACGTCATTCGACATTTAAATGCCCGGAAGAACTCAGTAATAAAATTGTCAAATCATATTTTAGTTGCTTTCTGTGAGTTAACATAAATGTAACTAATTGTGATAAATGGGCATATGATGTCTCACATTGATCGCAGGCCCCTGAATATAATCAAATCGAAATCGTATCATGGCACACTTTGTGAAACCAGCAAATATCGTATCATTGTCCAAAGAATCAATATAAGATCGTATCATGATGAAACTTCTGATTTTTAATTTAATTTAATTTATTTTATTTTACATGTAAATCACAATTACAGTGGACAAACAGATGCATTGCTTGAGTGTTTCAGCATTCATGCCAATTCTCAACACTTGTCCATGATAGGTATTTACACCCCTAGTATTACAACAGACAGTAGATATTAGAATATGTTACTGTCACTGGTTGCCACTGTTAACTTTCTTAGCTTTAGTAATGCTGTTGTTGCTACACAGCCTCCATTTGCTAATTTTAAACAAATGGTAATGTGGAGCTACTACCCCAACCCCCCTGTGGAAGTATCCCTTATCAGTGTGTACTGATTACTACAACCCTGTGAAGTAGAGATTTCAGTCATTAGACTGTTCGTTGTTGAAAGAAATCACAATGCATGGCGAGGTCAGATACAGCGACACACACTGCATTATGTTTATGTCTCATTCCGATAGGGAGATAGTGTGTGTGTGTGTGTGTGTGTGTGTGTGTGTGTGTGTGTGTGTGTGTACACAGATACATGCTCAAGCTAGTGAGACATCCTCTGGCAGATATCTCTGTTTGTCTCTGAAAGCCATCACGTCCTTGCCATTGTTGGCTAAAACAACAGGGGCAGGCCGAGTACCTCCCTCCAGCCAGACAAATCTGTCAGCCTGGAGGGCACGCAGAGAGGGAGAGAGGGAGAGAGGGAGAGGGGAAAATTCCTAAGAGGTTTCATCTCTCAGGAGAGATGTCATCTTAAGGGTTTGTCAGAACACATGTCACAAATTCCATAACTCAAGAAAACAAAGGAGTCTAACATCGTAGATGGCATTGCATTTCCTATTTTCTCTTCTTGGTTTAATCTCCAGAACAACTCATGAATGCTTGTATCAACAGCCAAGTGTGCTGTCAGAATGTCCTCCACCAATACACGCAACACCTAACCGCTCATTTATTTTTAGTCACTTTACATAAGTGCATCTTTTGGACATCTTAAAGGATAGTCCCACTTTATTATAACTTGGATCTTATTTCAAAGAGTACTTTTACATTTTTAAAATGTAATTAAATATTAATAATATATAATAAAATATAATATAATAATAATATATTAATAATTAAATATTTTTACATGGTATGGTGTGGATAGATCTCACAGCCTATCACACAGCAGAAATAAAACGCAACAACCGCAAGACAATCTGTAGTTTTCAGCTTGGACATATTACATGCCTATTTCTTACTGCAAAGCATTGTTTATGCTACTATGGTTACCATCTAACATGTTAGCCTCAGTTGCTAACAGTGGGTGAAGAAAGCTCTGGAAATGAGGGAAAAATTAATAGAACCGGCAAGGTGCACGAAAGCAACGGTGAAAGTGAACTTGCGTTATCCCCCAAAGATGAGGAAATTGGCGACTACAACGAGTGTATGAAAATATGGGCCCATGTTGGTCCATCCAACAAAAAAAGCCAAAAGCTAGTGGGGGGGGGCTAGCACTAGCAGGGCTGTAACGTTACCATAGTCTGTACCAAAACAACAATCGATCGTGTCGTCTTTTGCAGCTGTTGCTCCATATGAAAAGCGATCAAAAAGGAATATATGACGAGGGCTGTAGTCAACCAAAGAAAATCTTGGTTGACTAAAATTCTACCTACTCTTCAACCAATGATTTGCAATGAGAGCGCCATGTATTTACCTCATGCTATTTACACTATGTTACACTCGGCAGCAGCGTGACGAGGCGCTGAGCATCCATTCTGAGCTGAAAGCTGCACGTTTGGCTTTTTTTCTGGTCGCTGAGAGTTTATAAATGTTTCGCTTTAGGTAAAATGCTGCGCCTGCTGTGACACTTCCAGCCATCTCATCACAGCGGAGGATTTGGGGGACAAATACCAGAAAGACCAACCGTCATATCCTACAATTGCATTGCAGTGCTCCTTGCTGGGGATTTTCAGAATAGCCTTTAGCTTTGGTGGGCAGTGGACACAGACAGCCTCAGAAAGTGACATTAACAATTGTCCAACTAGTGAGAATTTATTCGGACAAGAGCATATCGACCAAACAATCAACCAACTGACAAGAAGACGGCAGCCCTAGATATGACAAGCACACATGATGCCTCTGAGCATAGTGGAGTAATACAGGTTCAGGAAAAGCGCTAGCTAAAAGATGTAGCATAATGAAAATCCAAATCAATGCAGCAAAACCAGAGGTATCATCTTTGTTATTCCACATATTCTTCTCTTTGTTTAAACCTGGCGCCTACATTGCCCACAATGCAACTGGTCCTCTTGTGTTAGTTCTTGAGGATGCCGAGAGAGAGACAGAGAGAGGTATATGGAATTAGATCAGAGGCTGGTGTCGGGTCTACACAAACTGCACCTGGTTGTTAGGACTATGACAGCTTTACAGGGCAGGGGATTCCAGTCTAATTACAGGTGGAACCGCTGTGAAATGGGAACACTGGGAGGAGGAAGATGACAACTGTGAGAATAGAGAAGAGGCCAGCCGAGAGCGGAGAGACGGCTGGAGCAACAAAAGACTCGGGAAGAATTTTAATGTGTGTTGAAGGAAAGAGTGGAGACATAAAACCCAAAATGTAATGGTTCAGCTTTCATGTATCAGCGCTGCCTGCCACAAAAGTGCTTCAAAGAAACATCCGAGACAGCCAAGCAAAACATGTTGTAGGCACGGGACACGTATGATGACAGACACATGTGCAGATCATCATCAGACAATGTGATTGAAGATGACACCTGAAAGTAGGAAGAAAAACTAAGAGATAATGGCAAACGCAGAAGGAAACGGGGAGGACAAGTCACAAGGGAGAGAGGGGTGTTCATCCTGAGTTCACCATGACGACCCACCGACAAGAGAGACGGAAGAGGGGGAGGAAAGGAAGTAACGGAGACTGGGCTGTTGTGTGAGGGGCAAAATAGCACGGGAAAAGCCTGTACATCCCTTGATTTGTTTGTGTACACGAGACCCCCAAGTGTCAAGTCTCCCCTACTTCCTCTATGTGTAGCACTGTAATGTAAATGTTAAATCAGGCAATGCATGGGATTAGACTCAAAGTAGGGTTCAGCAACAGCAACGTTTATGTACGTGATCTGGCACAACTAAAAGTTCCATTGTTGCAACAGTTAGATACCATCAATCCTAACCCTAAAATTGACCCTAACTTTAACCCAAATCCTGCAAAGAGAATTCAACCCCATCAAACACCTTTGGGATGAAGTGGACGACAGACTGTGAGCCAGGTCTTATCGCCCAACATCACAGTGCCTGACCTCTCTAACGCTCTTGTGACTGAATGAGAGCAAATTCCTGCAGCCAGGTTCCAAAATCTTGAGGAAAGCCTGCCCAGCAGAGCAGAGGTTGTTTTAGCAGCATATTAAAGTCAAGGGCCGTTCAACAATCACACATGGGTGTAATATCTGGGTTTTCCCTGCCTATTTAACCCAAACCACTTTTGTTATATTGGCTGCCACCTTTGTTGAAAATGTATAGCAAAACTATTGCATAATTCTGTTTTTATTCTTTTGCATATTTAACAGTTAGCACAGGAAGCACAGAGCAAGTGGCTTCTGCAGAAAACAGTCCCTCGCATCATGTTAATTTCATAAAGCAGCCAATGTAAAAGGTGTGTGCGCAGTGTATGCCATGCATGTTTTCCAGCCTTTTCAGAGAAAACCCTGAGTATGGGTGGTTAAACAGAACTTGTCCTAGTATAGTATTGTTAAAACATTTTAACCAGTCCAAATTATGGTTGTCAAAAGTAGCGATACTTCAATACTTATTCGATACCACGTTTAAAACAATATGATATTTACATTGGTATCGAAAGTAGCGAAGCCATGGAAAAAAACACAGAAGAAACGTTTTTTTTATACCAGTATTGTATCAGAGTTTTAAATTCTGGTATTGTGACAACCATAGTCCAAATATAGCTAAAGGTGCCTGGAAACAAGGATACTAGCTTTACAATTTCTATGCATATGAATGGCGCTGTGTAACAGGTGCATACCATGAGACATCAGGGAGCATGATAGGTCTAATTTACCAGCACTGGGTCAGTGCATCTCCAGCTCACATCCAGAAGGCGACAGAATGTGATTAACCTCTGAACCAAGTTCTTCCTGTTTTTATCTAACTGTGGGGGTCATTTCTATAAAATATCTTCTTAATCTCATCTCTCAACCTGGAGGTTTCTGTTTTCGGAGACTCTCCGGAAAATGTTGATTCATTGAAGGCCAAAAACAAAGTTCATTCTGAGGAAAGTTATCACAGCATTATCTGTCATCAAATCTATCAGAGCACCTTCAGCTGTAGACTGAGACCACCGAGGTCCACCAGAGAATACTGGGTTTTATACCAGTGGCCATCGAGCTGCACAACTCCTCCCCCTTCTGCAGGAAGGACAGCTAAACCATTTGACAATCTGACGATAATATAATCAATAATATCATGTGCAACATCCCTTTCAATATCATGTACAATATTACTTAAACACTAGTACTATGTCACTTTCAATATCATGTGCAATAGGCTTTTATATTCTTTATGTATATTGCTGTCACTTCTGAGCAATTCTGGGACGACAATTTCTTTCAGGATTAATAAAGTTGCATCTGGTCTTATTTGATCTAATACTGCTGGCAAATCTGACATACATCCATCTGGGGGCAGCTGACTGAAGTTCAGTTTGTGTTGGGTATATTCAATGATCTGCTTTCTATTAAAAGCAGAAGGTTTTAATGTTCACCATGCACACTAAGTGAACATTGTAGTTTGCCAAACTATTTTCAGAGGAAAAGTTTCTCAAAGAAGTCCCTCATGTATCCTACAACAAAAGGAAAGAACATTTTTCATTTTCTTCCCTTGTTTTCTCCTTTCTCTTAATGTGAGCCGCTCCGGAGTGACAGCTGAGCTGACCTAAATACAAATCACATTAGGGCTTCTGCTATCCCCTGGTGTCCCACCAAAACCCTTTTCTCTGAACCTGATGTTTCTGGCATGCTGACAGTAAGTAGCCACACTTGCCACGGCAGCTGCCCTGCTTCAGAAATGCAGTCTTGGAGCAAGAATTTTGTCACAGATCCAGTTACCCGTGGGGAGCCCAGATCTCATGCAGACTGCTGCTCTGAGCTCTTTATGTCTGGGATAGAAGAGGGAGGTTTCCGGGTCACTGTACATCCAAGTCCCTGCCCAGAGCCTCCCAGGTCAGTTCCACTTTCCTGCTCCCAAACTAAAGAAGAACTTAACTGGGACTTTGACACCAGCTAACTTTACATCGTCTTTTCGATTTCGGCAGCTTCAAAACCACACTGCTTGTCAAAGACTGTCAGTATTACTATCAAATTACTTACTAAATGACTTGATCAGGATCAGGAGAGACCTTCTTCCAACCACAGCAGGGAAAAGGTGCCATATTAAATACTAGGGATGGGACAATAATGGATTTTATTGTGGATTGCGATAAAAAATACACATTTTCCATTATCGGGATAATCATGAATATCGTGAATATCCTCACGAATTGACTGCAGTTTACTACAGTGTCCTATCTG
>JAOVVB010242964.1:0-21693 GCA_028570985.1 Heterobranchus longifilis | reverse complement strand
TTGCGGGTCGAGCTTAGCCAATCCTGTGCGTGGCACTCTCATCTGAATTAAGCTGTGCAAAACAGGCCCCAGGGCTTGGTTGCTAAGCAGTGAGATGGGCTCGCCGATTTCCACAGAGACCTCAGTGGCGAGAGCCTCTCTGATGGCCTGATCCAGACACCCCATAATAATGAGCAGCGCCACTGCAACAATAGAGACCCCAAATAACGGGGTGCACGCTGCTCGTTTGCTGTAACGAACGGCATTATGCATGTTACGCAGGATAATTCCATTGTAGCGCTTTACCCCATGTTGGGATACTGACAGCGACCTCCCCAACACGCCATATGGAGCGCGTTATCTCCGTCTTTAGGCTCTTTATTTTTTTCCACCAAAGAAATATCCAGTGAAATGTTTCTTTATGTCAGCGCTGGGTACTCAGCAAGGGATACCAAGTTCAGTTCCTCTTCCTCTTTGTTTGCCTCTCTAGCTGAGGGGGGCGCATTTCTAGCTATTTTGTAATTTGTAGCCATAGAGACATGTTGGTAAACTTGGTAACCGTGGCAGCAGGGATTCTATTTGTTTCCCTGAGAGCTCTCGAGGTCCGCTCGTAAGGGCATTTTCCTGAGGTCTTGTTTTTTTTTTTTTTTCCCTTCTTCTTCTTCTTCTCCTTTTTTCGAGGGGGGTACGGCTGGCGGAGGAATTGCGGGTGACCTTTTGGATTTTAGAGAGTGGAGAAAGCTAAACAAGCCAAAGTCTGTTAGTCTGTCAACAAACACTTAAAGGTCTCAGGAGAAGTTGGGAGCCTCCGGGGGCCAGGGAACGCTATTCATCTGGAGTGTAGGCAAGCACGGCCAAGGATGCTTCAACGGGGCACGTAAACAAGGACAAATGCCTAGCCATTCTCGTAATAATCTGGTACCAATATGCAGACGCTGGCTGGGGCACTGTATGGGACTGCATGTTAAAGGTTAAGTGAAACATATGAATAATTATGTGCTGTCTCACTGATTCCCTTGTTTGGAGGTCCAGAAACAATCGCAAATGTTAGCGGTGGCATTGTAGATGTAGATGCATTTGTAGATGCAACGGCAAAGTCATACACTATCTTTTTATGTGTGTGTGTGTGTGTGTGTGTGTGTGTGCGTGCATGCGTGAGGGATGGGATGACTGACAGGGTTGCTGTGACATTTTTGGTGTGATTATAATAGGGTTTTTTTTTCTTTTTTTTTCATCTGATTAATATAGATTTGGACATTGCTGCCCAGAGGCAAACTAAAATGTCATAACTGAATCATAGCTGGTATTTTTGCATTAAAACAATTCCCTTTTTTGTTTCCTTTTTTTTTTTTCTTTTCTTGTAAGATACGTCTGATACCGACGCACAGGGCGTCGCTTTAGCTTCTGTATGAGATGCACGCAGTCAGCATAGCGTGAGCAAATCACTGTGTTTAAAACACGGAAATGAGCCGTCACGGTTTAAGAAACACAAAGGTAGATGGATCATTCACGCACACACACACACAGGACTTTCACCTGGGAGACTGAGGGTCGCATCCTGTTGTTATTTTTAAACAGTGTGTTTGAAATGTGACCGTGTGCGATATTTGTTGTTGTTGTTACAGCTGTCTGTGTAACTCGGAAGTCGGGATTTTAATGCAATCCCAGTGATTTTTTAATAACAATACCAAGTGGTTTTGTTGCCTAAACCTACCAAAGTCGTCCTGTTTTTCAATGTTAATGTTTACAACCACAACATGCACATGTACTTAAAACAGACAGAAAACACAGCGACCGTCATTCGTTTAAATCGGGGCGGAAAGCACGTTGAAAAATGACGCCAAAGCATTGTGACCAAGCTGCCATATTTGATGAGCTGGGAGTGAGAATGTGTTTATAATATGTGTTATCTTGTAGATAACTGTTTCAACAATTATCCATTAACCTTTTTAACTATTTCAACTGTTTATCAATTAATTATTTTGACACTTTATCCAATGTCACTGTTACTTTAAGCCTATTATTTGAACAGTTTAATCAGTAGGCCTTCTTAATACTTAAACCATTTATGCATTTTGCCTACTTTTCAACCATTTTTCTGTCACTTTATAACTATATTTCAACCGTTATCCATTACTTTTAGCTAACTATTATAACTATAATCAGTAGGCCTACTTTTAGCGAAGACTTAAACCATTTATGCGTTTTTCCTACTTGTAAGTATTCCACTGTTCATCCGTTAGTTTTAGCTCATCATTTGAACTGTCGTTACTTTTAGCTGTTTATTTCTACCATTAATTCAACACATTTATCTACGTGTTTTAACTCCTTGCTAAATGGTTTTCACACTCTTACATAACGGCAACATGTCGTGTTTAAGTGTTACTAGTTATGAGTTGAGTTAATGTTAATATGTGGATATATTATTTCAATCAAATCCTAATTTATTTTTTTCTTCTAATTACTTGAGCTACTCTGCAATCTTTCAGTGTAACCCCTGGCAACTGCAGGAGTCCCACTGGTTGGGAAATACTGTTTTTTTTTTGTTGCACTGAAGATTACAGATTTTCACATGACATTTTTTCTGTATCCCTCATCCCTTTCTCTATAGATACTCACTTGTTTTCCTGGATTCATTCATGCATTCAGAGGCTCATTGATGATGCATCAGCAGCCGCTCCTCCTGGCCTCTTATGTTGTATGCATCTGATTTTATACCTTTAAACATGACGATTAGCATAACACTGCATGTTAAAACCTCTCTGGAGCAAAGTTCATGCTTTTAAAGTAAAACTTTGTCGCCCTTCACCTGCAGCTCTCGCCACACAAACAGGAGCGTGATCTGGCAACTACAGTGCACTAACATTACTATTTACAGTGTACCTTTACAGAAATGTTAATTAACCAAATTTAAAAAAAAAAAAAAAAGAGCAGAAATGGAAGAAAAGCACATTTTAAATGACAGTGTTAGCGGTGGCCCGATGTGGCCAGGCAATTAGCTGCTGCCAGGGAAGGCGACTGTGGCGATTTTTCTTGCTTAACTCATTAGAGGGGTCTCCGGCAGTGTGCTCACTCATGTCAGGCCCGCATAATTACTTTAAAACAAGGGGGAAAAAAATCAAAGTAGCCACTGTCTGGCATTGTTCGCTGCCCCCTCATCTTGGAATTTAATTAGGCGTTCATTTTAATAAAAGCCCATTTGGGATGAAACGCGGCGTTAATAGTATTCTGGTCCCCTAAAGGCTGTCACGTCTTCATCTGTGGCTTAGATGGACACTGACAGGTGACATCATGGCTTTTTATAAGCAGATATCAAAGTGCTTTGATAAGGTGGAGGAACAATAATGTACAAATTAAATGGAGCTAAAAATCACTGGGCATAAAATATTAAAAGCACATTTAATCATTATGTGACTGAAGTGGATTTAATAGGTGAAATCAATGAGATTGTAGCTTTTCCTTCAGTGTATTTCTGAGTACATGAGCGGTCTGTACCATTATGCATTATCAGCAGGGGCGTCACAGAGAAATTGTTCACAGGGGCGGCCAGATGGGGCCACTGGAAATCTTTTGGTGGCACACCGAAATCCAAAAACCATAATGAGTGAGAAGCGTTTGTGCATAATTGCGCTTAAATGAGCAACGTTTTGCACATCACATTTAATAAGTTTACATACACATGCGATGTACATTTCACAAACCACAGATATGTTACAGATATGTGTGCATTGTATACATACATGTAGTGGATATCTATGTGATTTCATGTTAAAGGGTGTAAATAGCACTTTTTCTTTTCAAAATCTTTAGTGACTTTTAGGTGCTTCACTCTGGTCACAGTTTTGTGAATTCAAACAAAACTTAAAGATCTCCATCAGACACATTTTAAAATATGTAAAAATACATGCTCATTTTGTTTAACATTATTTTGTTTAACATGGTTTAAAAAATTAAATTTAAAAAACCTGGAAGCATCATGTACTCCTCTCCCTCGTCATTGATTAGACATTAGACATGTGATGTCATAAAACCTGTCTGTCTGAATCTGGATGTTTGAGATTGTTGTTGTTGTTGACACACTGCAGCTTAAAGGCAGAAATTCTCAGTCATGCTGTCTAAACTTTAGAAATATTGATATGATGCATAAGAAATGTACAAATGTTACATATCTGTGGTTTGTAGAAACATACAATGCCAACATTTTATTCTGGCTCCTGGGCTGATATCTTGAGGTGAGAGGTCAACGAACCCCTTTGAAAATAGCCATGCCTGTTTTTCCCTCGCCAAAATTTGACCGTTATTTAGCCATAATCCTGCCAAGCCAGACACGGTTGGTACCAGTGGATTCCTGAGGTCGTCTAGTTTCATATGATACTAATACCTCCACTAGCTCTAAAACCGAGAGTGCCACGGCTTCTTAAAGACAGTAATGTCGACTGAAATCGCCAGCGGTCCTGCCGGTCTTTTAGAGTTAATTTAATTTGAGGGGGCCTGCAGTTTTACCCCCTTAGCAGCACCACTGCACATCAGCATGTGTAAGACTTGAGCCACAGTAACTGGATTATATTGCACAACAACAGTAAAAAGTGTGTGGACAGGGGACTTATATTGTTTTCTGGTCTGGCTGAGGTGTAATTCTTCAACATTTTGCTGCAGGACAGAAAACAGTGACCTCAGAACTGGGTCTTGCGTGGGTTATTAGTCCCTGACGCTCTGTGTGCTTCAGGAGGTCCAGCATCATGACAGACTGTGTCCTCACGCAGGTCCTCGCATCAACAAAACCCCGGTCACACGGGGTCTCACCAGCCAATCAGGCCCTTTTATTCACCGCCCCTGGAATCTCTTATCTAATTGGTCACCGGTGATTTGCCCTCTTCCCAGGAATGCTGGTGACCGCTGGTCCGTTTTCTGTGAACCTCTGCTGATCTGTGAGGAATTCCAAAACAACTTCCATCTTAACTTCCCCACGCCGATACACAGATAATAAATACACGTTAGAGATGCGAGTCAGGAGATGCTGACCTCCGTGATGACTCGCAACCTTTTATTCTCCCGTCTGCTGCAGCCGGGTAAACAAGGGATGGAAGTTTAATTGCTGCGGTGGGAAGCAGGTTAGGGGGTTTAGAGACGGGTTTGTCAAAGTCTCTTTTCGTGGCTTTTTGCTTTGTCTTTGCTGGAGAGACCTGTACCAAACCAGAATCAATTGTCTCTCAAATTACAATTCACCAAGCAGTTCCATATCGGTTCTCACATTTGGTGATTTTCAGGTCAAAAAACGTCTGGACTTCCAAGTTAAAGATCCCTTATTGTAAAAAAAAATAAGATGTCCATGGCTTTTTTGATTATAAATCAGGGCTAGGTGCTACATAAATACTGTGAAAGTATCAAAATGTTCAATCCACAGAGAAACACACACAGCCTGTATTCAGAAACTGTGACTTTAGCGGCGCCCGGGAGCTGCTACAGTAACATTACAGTCATTTCCCGGCTGCAGTGATGGTGCAGAGCGCAGATACAGAAGACCCGGAAGCACTGACCAATCAGAGAACACTGGGCTTTTTTGGGAGAGGGTCTTAAAGAGACAGGCGCTAAAACAGAGCGCTTCAGACAGAGTGAATACAGATATAATCAGACAGACAGGAGGAGAAAAATAATGTGTTTTTGAACATTATAGAATGTAAACATTTTCTATTAGAAATGCAAAATACAAACAGAAATTGGTTAAAGCTGCAGTTATCTAAATTATATTGGTAATATATTATTATTATATAAACAATGGGTCAAATGTGTAATGTTAAAGTCTCACTGCACCCATCAACCTTTTTTCAGCATCAGTTGTTTTCTGCAAAAAAAAAAAAAAAAAGGGATTACTGGACTTACACTTTTTTGGTGACCACACGCACACGTGCGCACACACCCACACACACACACACACACACACACACACACACACAACCACACTGAATACGAAGAGGGAGGCGTCCGAAGTACCTTCGATCAATTCTGCAATATAAAAGAAGAGTAATTTTTCAAATTTTAATGTTACAGTTGAGTATTTACCAAAAAAAAAAAAAAAAAAAGCATTTGATTTGTTACGATGATGTGTCGTTTCTGGCCGTCGTACATTGTTTATATGTGTAATGGACTTGAAAGAAGCGATTGAAAATGCAGGCGGACAGAATGAGAATTAAGGTGATCCAAAGTAAACAGAGAACAGAGAAGCAGGGAGACGTTACAGCTCCAGCCACACTCACTGAGATAATGATTTACTGATGTATTGAGCGTCTGCTGGCCCGCTCCTTGTTGTCATGCCTTTAAAGAGCCGATGAAACGGACACTTGAACTTTAGGAAAACTGTTGCTTCATGGAAAACATCTCCAGGTTACCTCATGCTGTACTAATGGGCGCAGCTAAAACATCCAAAAAAACTCCCATATTTCTGTCTTTTCTATCAAATCAAACTCTTTCCTCATTTGACAGCCAGTTGTTTTCCACATAGACTTCTGACAGGACTGAATAAAGTCTTCTGCTAAATATCAAAGTGCAGATGCAGGAAGTAGTGTGATCTACAGGGAGCTCCAGGAAGTTAGCGCCGCCCACGGATCCCTCGACAATGTTTGCATTGAATTTTGGATCATTGCAGAAAATAAGCTCTGTGGCCAACACAACTTTATGATACTTAAATGTTTTGTCGAGCAAGATAATCTCTCCATGTAAACACCGGTTTTATGATTTTAGAAGCGTAAATGCAATCGGGAGCAGTGAAAAGCCAACGGTAGTCTATAAACAAACTACCCAACGGTCGCATTTTTCCGTCCTATAGTACGTCACCGTCGCCACGACTACACTGACGGTGACGTTTAATGTCCTTGACAACTTCTCTCATTTAGCCACTTATTAGCAAACACCTTTTTTAAGACACGTAAAAGCTTTGAAATTCAGCAGAGTATTTACCGACGTGTTTTATGTCGTAGAACAAAACATTAAAATCTCTGAAGCTTGTGTTAATCACAGACCTTATTTCAGACATCTAAATAAAAAACCCATTGACTTCAAGATGAGAGAACCGGAAGTGCTAACTCATTTCCGCATTTTGAAACTACAAACTTAGCTGCCCTATGGGAGCTCTGGGATACGACACATGCGCAATATAACTGGAGCTGCGATGTCGGAGGGTTACAGCACTCGTCCTGACAGAACGTTTTGGTTCTATGATCGTGCGCGACCTATTGATCCTTTCAGCGAGTGCAGACCAGATTTTACTGCGCGCCCCAATTATATGATGCGATGTGACGCCCGATGTGTCCCCAAATGTTGGAATCGTATCGCCAGATTCTTGCCAATGCACAGCCCTATTACGTACGTAAGTTCATTTAACTTTTGTTTTACAGTTCAACCACCCAGTTTTGTTGCCTAAACAAAATGTTTGAATTCACAATATTAACTATGTGTTTAAAACTGCGACCGTACGTTGGCACGTAAAAAAGTGACATAAACGGGTGCAGCGTCCGTATGTGACAAGTTATGAATGAGAACAGGGTGTAAAACGACACACGGAAAGCTTAAAATGTGTTACATGACATGTGGAACATGTTAAAAGTGTATTTAGAAGAGTATTTTTCTCGAAACATTACGTCTTATTTTCTCGAAACATTACAACAGTTTTTCTGGGAAAATTCAGACTTTTGTATGAAAACATTACGACTCTTTTCTCGAAACATTACAACTTTTTTCTGCAAAGATTTTTCTTTAATTGTTCACTACAATTGTTGATCTACAAAAGGAGCAAAAACAAAGAGATGCTGCTCGGTGGTCCTGTGCACTAACGTTGTTTTTATTTATGTACATTTATATATTTCAGAAACAAAGAGATGCTGCTATCTGGTTAATAACTGTTCAATAAATGTTAATTTAAGATCAGCAATTTTAAATTGTTGTAGGATATTTTATCAGATGCCTTCTCTCTAAATATTGGCACACATACCAGTCAATCTGACAGTTAATCTGACAGTGATTATGAAAACCTCTAAAATGTGACATAAATAGATTGGTGCTTCTTAACCTAATTTGCCCCCCCCCTGGTCTCTCAGGTGTATTACGAGTGTCTCGGTTTAGGGGACCCCCTGTCTCATAAGTCACCTCGCGCGCAGCGCCTCCTGTCTCACCTCCGCCACCCGGTGTTTCTGGAGCTGGGCGTCGTGCTGTGGCTCCTGCCGGCCCTGTCCCTGGACCGGCTGCTGCTGGCGGGGACTCTGTCCACCTACCTGGCCCTGGCACACTCTCTGGACAAACAGGATTTAGCGTACCTCTGCGTCCAGATTAACAGCAAGCTGCAGCGGGGCGGCGTCGACACCAGCGACCACAAGGAGAAGTGAAGGTCTTTTTTTTTTTACTGCTTTAATATTTATATTAACCAGAAATATTGTTTTCCGAAACTGACTGAATAAGATGCTGTGGTCATTTCTGCTAATGGCAAATGACCACACTCAACTTGACACTGTATTTTCACTGTATGTGTGGTTGCAGAAAGGGAGAGTTTTATATTACAATAGATGTCTTTATTCCACTATTTGAAAACACACAAATATTATTTTATATTTTTGAGGATATCTCTATATTCTGATTAAATTTAGGGAGAAAGATTCCTAAATGTAATCAGAATATAGAGGGTTTTATTGCAAAATGTTCAATTTTTTCTCATACAACGGTTTGTAACATTGTGCACGGAGACTGTACTGTGACCATTGCAGGGCTCGACATTAACTTTGTGAGGCACTTGTTGGACGCACTTACTTGGACAAGTAAATTTACCTTTCACTTGTCCAGGCCCAAAATTCACTTGTCCGGGTAAAAGTTTTAGTTTTTTAAGTTTAATATAATTTGAAGTTATTCTAATGTAGTTTTTTTAATTTAAAAACAGGGAGCTCCAAAGTTAAAATACTATCAAATAATCATCTTTGACCTCATAAAAGCTGCCTTTCCCTTTAAATTTCTGAAAAACTGTAAAGTAAAACCACATGGACCTGTATAGTCATGACATTATTTGATGATATTTTAACTTTGGAGTAAACAAAAGAACAATTCAGTAGAATAACTTCAAAATTATAATTTGATTTCATATAATGTGCAATATAATGTCTTTTTTTACTTAAGAAATTATTGCTGAATTATGGTCCTTTCTTCATTCTTTTTGGCCACTCCAGGCACCCGTAATCTCGTACCGTAACACCACGAATAGACGAGCATCAAAATCCAATCGGCGGCTGGCTTCACCGGGTTTTCACAAAAAACGTCTCACAATTTGTGTCGCACAACTGGAACTTGCATATATAATTACATAGAATATCAATTTTGGACACAAGATAACATTTTGCAATAAAACCCTCCAAATATTCCTTTTTTTTTTACATTGTACTACACTGAATTTATTTTGTTTAGTATATTTTTATAAGCTTGTTACATTCCATGTGCCTTCAGGTTTAATCATCCTTGAAAAAGAATATGATGCTGAGATTTTACACTGTCAAAAAGCACAAAAATGCAGCTTTGTTTTTCACAATTTGCAGCTATAATGAGAAAAAAAGGCATTACTGAGATGATGTTTGGTTACTTTTCATGCCTTTTCTAAATATGCCACTAATTCTCAAACTTAAAAGTACTGTAATCTTTAACATTTAACATTTATTAGTTGTTTGCATTGTGGCCTCACATGATAATTATAGCTTTCAGTATTTTCATGTAATGTAATAAACATATATCTATATATGTCTATATATATCTATATATATATATATATATATATATATATGTACTGTAGCTTGTTTCTTATCTCTGTTCATGTCTTATCAGGTGTGTTGTTTGTTTTTTAAGGGCCAAATCACACTGTTGCTTTTGATTTATTTTATATTAACTTTTCATTAGTTACTGGCTTTTTAATTTCACCAAATGTTGCGACTTGAACTCAGTTTGTTGATTAAAGGTGAGAATTGGATGAACATACATTCAGTTTTTATACAATCAGAGAAGTGTTTTTGTTATTTAACTTACCCTCGTTGATGTAAATGGGGTGGACAAAATAATAGAAACACCTCTACAAGTTCAGTTGTATTGCGTGTTCATAAAAAAGTCGTAATGTTTGAGAAAAAAAGTCACGATTTTATGAGAAAAAAAGTTGTGATGTTTTGAGAAAAAAAGACACAATTTTATGAGAAAAAGTTGTAATATTTAGAGAAAAAAGACAATTTTATGAGAAAAAAAGTTGTAATGTTTCAAGAAAAAAAGACACAATTTTATGAGAAAAAATGTCTAATGTTTCGAGAAAAAAATCATAAAGGGATAATATCGTGAATCGCAATTATTTTTCTCCAGGATAATCGTGACATGAAATTTTCATATTGCCTATTCATGTATGAATTCATGATAATTAATGTACCTTTACCATCAAGTGTTACTGTATATTTTGGTGCTAATACTTTTACTTAAGTAACATTTTGAATGTTTACTTGTAACAGAGTATTTATACACATTTGTATTGCTTCTTTTACTTCAGTAAAATATCTTGTAGCACTGTAAAGTAGTTTAAAAAAAAAAAAAAGAAAAACATGCCCGGGGGTACGGAGACTGATCATGTCAGGTCAGGTAAACTACAGCAGCTCCTCTGTGCTCTGCATACACACACACACACACACACACACACACACACACACACACACACACACACACACACCCCTCCACCTCTTTTCCAATTAGCCCTGTGGGACAGAGGGATGAGACGAGGGGGGTGGGGGGGGTTGTTGCCCGGGCAGACGGCTATGTTCTTTAAACGCCTTTTCTTAGGACCGACAATATGTTGTGTGCCACTAAACTCTCCTGACGGAATTTAATGTAATTATCGGATTACAGCGCTGCCTCTCCGAGGCTGGAAATATTTACTACTATACCGGCGACGGAGGTGTTTTCATGCTCTGATGCACAGTCAGGTCGTGCATGGGTGATTTGACGTCTTTTTTTAAAACCCCTTAGGTTTGACAGCATAGATTAATCTGTTAGTTACTGGCAAAAGGAGATTTGTTCCGTCGAGGAGTGGAGCGCATTACGCACAGCCGAGACGCACACAGGACAAGTGGAGATGACAACTGTAAAGTCGAGGCGGATACACTGATTTCTTTGGGTTTTTTGGTGAGTTTAATTTCACATTTTTGTCATAAATCTTATACTAAAGCAGACAGGGATGTTCTGTTACGTGTGCTTAAAGTGCTACAAGTTAATTTGATACATTTTATTGTGTCCTTTTGTGCAAAAGATGAAAGTTAGACTGCAAGCTTTTATTGACAAATGTGTGTGATTCTGCATTGATTTGCATCTTTTTATATGCTATTAAACATATCAATTTCACATTACACTTGTGAAATAAGAGTTTTTACAGTATTATGTTAAAAGAAAAGTTCATTTTTGCAACATGTATACCTCTATTTAACATGGCCGTGAGAAAGAACAGATTTTAATTCATTATTTCCTTATTTGCAGATAATTCCCAGAGGCTCTAAAGAAAGAACGGCAACCATCTTGTCCTCCAAAAAGCTTTTCTGTTATGTCTGTCTCCTCTCTGCCGGAATGGAAGCAACTCCTGCTGGAGAAAAAGAGGAGAGAGGAGGAGGAGCGAGACAGGAGGGAGAAAGAGGAGGAGCAGAAGTTTGCCAGCATGCCCGCGTGGAAGCGAGGGATCATCCAGCGGAGGAAGGCAAAGCAGGACAGTTTGGGGGACCGGGAGAAGGAGAGAGACGTCTGCCTGCTGCAGGTGGACGTCAGATCTGCGTCCGATGGTCTGAGCGACACGGACAGCTTCGTGACGCTCAATTTGGGGAGCGAGCTGTCGCTCAGTCCGGACGCGGGGCTGTGGCTGGACGGAGAGTTCAAATCAGCGAGTCAGGTGTCCGCAGAGACTATAGTTCCGGTGCACGAAAACCCATTTATTCGTACGCAGAGCGCATGGAGGAAGGGCAGGGATGCAGAAGTGTACGACCCGGAAGTTAAGGAGAAAGACAAATTGAGCCCCAGGAGTCAAGACGGGGAGTCGGGGAGAGGAAGAGACATCGAGCTGAAAATAGAGAGATTCCGAGATTTAAGCGAGGGGCGGGAAAAAGAGAGGAGCAGGGACCGGAGTCAGGGGAGAGAACGAGAGAATAGCAGCAACCAGTGGAAAGAGTCGTTTAAAGATGCAGCCAGGGAGCGGGAATTCCTCAAAGGAAGAAAAGACGAGGAGGAGAGAGAAACGGACTTCTCTCCCCACGTCCCTTGTCTTCGGACAATCCGGGCGGACAACATCATTATCATCGAGCAGGACAGGAAGGGCAACGAGGAGAGACGGGGTAGGTGGAGGGAGGCGGAGAGGGAGAGGCCCGAGGAGGAGAAGAGAGGGATGAAAATGGACCTGAGGGAGATCCTGGCCGGAGGAGGGAGCATCACGGAGATACGAGCCTCGGAGGTTCTGATCATAAAGCCCTCGGCAAGCCCCGATGAGAGGAGTCCAGAGGGAGGAGGAGGAGGAGGAGGAGGAGGAGGGAGAGGTTTGGGAAGAGAGGATGGAGAGATGAAGTGCAGCATAGACGGAAGGAGGGAGAGTTTGGGCCGGGAGCTCAGAACGGACATGTCCTGGCTGAGAGAAAAGGACAAAGAGAGACTGCGGGGCCAGGCGACGGTTATTAAAGACGACAGGAAGGACAGTTTGGACGATAACGTGTTTGTCGATAGAGGAGGGAGGGTCAGCCAGCTGCTGAGCAAATTCGGACAGCACCCCAAGCCTCCGTCTCGATCCAAGAGCTCCGATAATTTCCTCCGGCCCGGGAGGAGAAAATACGACGAAGACGACCCGCAATGCGAGGCGGACTGGAGGAACGTGCTGGTGAAGGGCGTGCCGAAACGCTCGTTTAGCTTCTCCGATCGCGTCGTCTGTGCTAAGGAGAACGGTTTGGATGACGACGGGTGCCGTGAGAAGAAAACGCGCGATAGGATACATTCGGAAAAAAGCGCAGCGCCGTGGGTCGACGCCACAGCGGAGATCAAAGATAAAGACCGGTTCGGAAAGCACAGAGACGGACATTTAAAAAATGAAGCCGAAATCTCCGTCCAGCGCCGGAGCGAAGTTAAGAAAGCGGAGCCCGTCGACGCGAGGGCTGCGGAAAGGGCGGGCGACGCAGACGGGGACGAGGGGTTCACGGTGGCGTCGGTGAAAAACACGGAGGGAATCTCGTTCGCTAGGAGGGTCGCGATCAGGCAGGACGGGAAAACGAGAGCCGAAAGAGACGTGAGGCGAGGTGAGAAAAGTTTGGAGGCGAGCGCAGAAAAAGATTCGGAGGCGCAGATTGAGCCGCAAGTTTGCGACAAAAAGGATTTTTGGAGAGAGGAGGGACTCGAAAGCAAACCTGAAACTTTGCAGAAGAGTCACGCCGAATCAGCGTTCACGGAGTGCTCCAGTCTACTCTGCGCGGTCACGGATAGAGTCCGAGACCCCCACAGAGGACCAGAGTGGAGTGGCATGGGACCACAAGGACCTCATCTGCACTCTGTTTTGTCCCAACACACGGAGGAGCTTATAAGTAAAATAGAAAAAATAGGAGACACGACTGTTTATAGCAACGAGAAAGGAGAAAGAACGTACAAGGCTGCGTACGAAACGACCAAAGGATCCGATCAGGATGTTGCATCGGATGCAACCCCGAGATCTCCGAAAAGGATCGCGCCCATGGGGATCCCTCCGGGTCCCCTCGAGATTCAGATCCCGAGAAGTGTGTTTTACGTTGCCGAGGAAATGGTGGAGAGAAAAAAGGGTCAAAGCGGCGACGAGGGGCAAGACTGGGAAGGAGGAAAAGGTGTCGAGAGGAGGGATAGCTGGAGGATTGGGAAACCCCTGAGCCGCATTGAGTCCCTGCGAGAGAAAATCCGACAGAGAGAGCTGGAGAGGCAAAGAGAGGCTCAAGATGGAGGAGGCTCGGAGGTAAACAAAGACGCTGCCGGGGACGAGAGGGGAACTGAAATAGAGAGAGAGTGGGAAGCTGCAGCTCATGTGCGGAAGAGGCCGGCAGAAGCAGAGAGGGGGCAGGAAGACGCAGCAGCGGCTGACGTCACACAGGAAGTGTTGAAAACCTGCCCTCAACTTCCTGTTTCTGTCCCACAAGCTGTCGGAGTCGAGGAAGCCACTGCTGCCTCGGAAGTTACCTCGGAGGATGAAAACGACCCTGTGGAACATGTGGAAGAAGAGCTGAGGTGCCAACGGGGCCAAAACGAGAACACAGAAGAGGAGGAGGAGGAGGAGGAGGAGGAGGAGGAAAAGGAGCTCTCAGAGGAAGAAGAGGAGGAGGAGGAGGAGGAGGAGGAGGTAGAGGAATATACATCGCCTCGCCTTGATCCCGTGCAACCTCTCTCCCCTTCGCCGTCTCATCCCAACTCCCTCGCAGCCATGAGTCGGATCTACAACTTGGAAACGGTCGGCTCGAGGTCCGGCTTGTGTCTCAGGGAGAGGACAGCGGACGTCCCGTCCGTGCACCTTGTCAAAGTGAAGCCCCTCGTGCCGCAGCAGGCGTTCTCCAGCGAGGACGTTGACGGCGTTCAGACGATACAGCGGCACATAGAGCAGTTTCAGCTGAAAGAGCAGGAAAAGACATTGCCAAACGCCCCTCTTTATAAGGACAGAGACGTAAAGTCGCAGCAGAGCCCCAGAGGAGTGTTAAAGCGCCACGTAAAGGACGACGCCAACAAGGAGAAAGATAAAGAAAAGTCCGAATCCAACCGCAAAGCGTCTCCTCGCCGCGTTTGCTCTCCGACGTATCTGCTCAAGCAATCCAATCTTCTCAGGAGCCAATCCCCGGACAACACTCTGAAACCCTCGGATTGCGCCCCGACCCCGGCCTCCTCGCCGTGCTCCCTGTCTCCCGCACAATCTCCCTGCATCTCCCCGTCTCCGACGCCGTCGCCCACGCTCTTCTCCATCAGGAGCGCCTCCGGAGGCCAAGTGAAGAGAGGCGCCACCATCACCATCACCCCAAAAAAGCCTGTAGATGGAGCAGGAGGAGGAGGGGGAGGAGGAGGAGTAGTGGGAGTGATGGGGCCCACAACGGGGTCCACGGTAGTAGCGTCGAAACCCGCAAAGACGTCATCGTCGTCATCGCTGCCGGCCCAGACGACCTCTGCCGCGGCCGAGCCGGCGAAGAAGAAGTACCCCACGGTGGAGGAGATCGAGGTGATTGGCGGATATCAGAATCTGGACAAGTCCTGTCTGGTGAAGAACAGAGGGACTCCGAAAAGGGTGAGTGGAAACTTTGCTTTTGTGTGCTTCATCACTCGGATAAATGTGAATAAAATAACAGACTTACTGTCATTTGACACCAAAAAGCAGAGAAGAAGTTATCTGCAGTTATTTTAAGGCGACACACACTACAGGCAAAAACATTTTTCAAGCTAAGAAAACATTCAAAATGCACATTTAGGTGTTTATTTTACTACACTTTGTCTGTTTGCATCTGTAGATTTCTCCTAAATTCACCAAAAGTTAGCATTAGCCTCATTTGCATATTTAAACATAACATTTCAGAAAACTTGTAATACAAAAGATAAGTGTCTTAAAATCTGAGCCAGAAATGTTCACTGCAGTAGCACTTACATACACCATTCCTATCTCTATTCTGAAGGTTTTTACAGAGGGGTTTGTTCATATATCATTCATAACCTGATTCATAGAACATTTTATTCCTTAAAATGGCTGTTGACAGTATTTCCTGATAAAAAAGAGACAGCATCTGCAAAAATCTTTGACTTAACAAAATGAAACAAGAATTTTGAACCTGGCGTATGCAATTTTGCACGTATTTAATAAGATAATGCATCATTTGCGTATTTAAATGTAGCATTTCAGAAAACTTGTAATACAGAAAATAATTGTCTTAATGTAAGTAATCAACTGGGGAAGTTTCACTGTGATATCTATTAATTAAAATCACCTGTAGTGTCTCCACAAAAAATGGCAAATCAGAGGACTTCTGATTTCTAAATACTGTCAGAATAAGCCAGATTTCTGACTAAAAATTCATCAGAGGTGGTCCAGAGGGCATCACCAGTCGTCGGGCAGACTCCTCTCTCTCTCTCTCGGGAGAACATCCGGTTTGATTGAGGAGTACGATCACAGACGCCGACCTAAGCCGGTTAAAGCCTTATCAAGCACGACATCTTGATTCTTGGAGTCATCTGCCTGCTTTGCCATTTGCTTCTGCTGTCTGATTCTTTGCAGACTTTTGACTTTTACCTGATCTCACTATATATATATATATATATATATATATATTTGAGCCAAATGCGTGGGCAGTGGTAAAAAAAAAAGAAGACGTTTATGGTTTATTAGTGACACACAAAGCCACAGAAAGATAATGAAAGCAAACTGCTCGTTGCTTTGTTTGCTAAATGAGGGTAATTATTAAGGATTGTTTTTTTGCATGCAAAGCTTCTAAAGTGATTTTTTTTATTAAATCAACTTTCTTTAATGAATAACACTGGAATCACTTTACCTTACATTTGTTGGGACTTTTTTCTCGAAACATTACGATTTTTTTCACATAAAATTGTGACTTTTTACTCGAAACTTTGTGATTTTGTTTTTCCTCGAAACATTACAACTTTTTCTCAAAACATTACAACTTTTTCTCATCAAATTGTGACTTATTTTCTTGAAACATGACAACTTTTTTCTCAAAATGACAACTTCTTTTTAAGAAACAAATATTTTTTATTGCACCACAGAACACAACTTATTGTGAGTGTTTTTTTTATTACGATCCATGATAAAATCCATTATTGTCCCCTCCCTATATATGAATAAATCCTCAAACTATCCAGTGCAGCCCTCATCATTCTGAGTGCAACATAAAAGACGAGTGTTTTGATAAAGCACCTCTGAGTTTCTTTAAGCTTCTGCAGAAATGTTGCAGGTTTCAGTGGAGACAAAACGTTGAGTAGGAAACCACAACGACAAGCCCACGGCTCTTTCCTCCCTTTTTTTCTATGTAACATCACATGTTTGTTTCTGTGCAGAGACTGCACCGGTATTTTCAGTAAATTCAGTCTGAGCTGCGTCGACTCAAACTACAAACAAATCTCACTGGAGTCAAAGTTCATATCAGGACGTTCTGTTTTTAACTTTTCCTGAATCCGCTCTTTGTTTGAGAAAGAGTGGGAGAGAAGCTCTTATGTAATAATAATACTAAATGTAATTCTTTCCTTTATTACACCATCCTGTGGTGATGAGTGTTTCCCTGCATCAGACTGCTGTTTAGAAGAATCACATTGTCTTTGTATTTATTTATTTTTTCATGTAAGAGTTGTTTATGGAGCTAGAGGAGTGCCATAAATCTGTAAAAGAAAAAGAAAAGAAAAGAATAAATAGGTAAATAAATAAAAGTGTGGAAATATAAAGATAGATAAATAAAAGATAAGGAATGAACGGATAAAAAGAAATAAATTATATATATATATATATATATATATATATATATAGAGAGAGAGAGAGAGAGAGAGACAGAAATAAATAAATTGTGTAATTTATATGCAATACATAAATACACACAGAATAAAATAAATGTTATTATTTCAATTTAGTTTTTTGTGTTTTTATTTCCACATTTATTTATTTACTTATTTAGTATTTTATTTATTCCTCTTTATATTTCCACATTTTCAAAATGTACTTATTTATTCTTGTATTTATTTCTCTTTATATTTCCACATTTATTTATTTACTTATTTACTTATGTATTATTTTATTTATTCCTCTATATATATATATATATTTTTTTTTAACTTATTTAGTATTTTATTTATTCCTCTTTATATTTACATTTATTTTTACATTTACTTATTTATTTTTGTATTTATTATTTCATTCATTCATCTTTATATTTCCATTTTTTAAATTTACTTATTTATTATTTTATTTATTCCTCTTCATATTTCCACATTATTTTATTGACTTATTCCTCTTTATATTTGCACATTTATTTCCTTATTATTTTACAGATGTATTATTATTTTCTGTGGCACTCCAGAGTTGTTAAACTGGTGATTTCCCGTGTGTCTGTGTCTGTGCAGCAGAATGTTTCCTTGTCATCAGTTCTGCAGTTTTTGTTGAGTCAGCCGTCCGTTCCTCTCAAACAAATCTCTCTTTGTATCTTCTTGGCTGTTTATAACGGCCGTTTGAGTCTTTTTGACCACGCTGACCCTCGGTGTCACTGACAGCAGGCCGCCAGCTCTTTTAGTTTCACGTGGGTGAAAAAAGATGTGAAAATATGGCGGTCTAAAGAAAAATGACAGTTTGACAGTCATACAGAGAGAATTAAAGGCGATTAATTTGGTCTGACAGAAACTCCCTGTCACGCTGCATGTTTTTGCTCACTTCCTCTTTCAAACTTCTTCATTTCCTCCAAACGAGACGCAGAGGAAGTGACGCTGTGTCTACTTTTAAATCGACACTAAACCACCTGTTTCAAAAGAGAAACTTGATGCTGTTCTCTGCGTATTCATTTCTCTCGATTCTGTGACCTAATTAAATAAACAATCATTTATCTATAAGTAGTAACAGAATACAAGTAATGGGATTACAACTATAAAATACTAAATCTGAGTAACTGTTATGTCATGTCACGATTATCCTGGCCAAAATAATTGCGTTTCACGATATTATCCCGATAATCAACGAAATATGCTTAAAACTCTTAAAACGGCATTAAAACACACTGGTATCACTTTACCTTACATTCTGCTTTGTTGGGACTTTTTTTCACGAAACTTTACAACTTTTTTCTCAAAATATTCAGACTTTTTTTCTCATAAAATTGTGACTTTTTTGTAAACACTCCGACTTTTTTTTTCTCATAAAATTGTGACTTTTTTACTCGTAAAATTGTGACTTTTTTGTAAACATGACTTTTTTCTCAATACATAACTTTTTCTCATACAATTGTGACTTTTTTTATCATAAAATTGTGACTTTTTTTTTTTTAATCAACATGACTTTTCTCAAAACATTACAACTGGTTTTTTTTGTCATAAAATTGTGACTTTTTTTGTAAACATTATGACTTTTTTTCTCTCTGCGTCTAAGCTGCAGAGTGGCCACGTTACGGCGGTGACTCTCTGACCACCTGTCGCTCCCTCGCTGATGTCCTTCAGACTCAGTTTGACGTCAGGCCTCCGTCCCTCCCCCCGCTGAAACCACACCATCGTGTCACAGAGGGGGGCGGCCCGCCTGCTCCTCGTCTTCCTCTGCCTTTATTTTATTTTATCTCCGACTGTCTCTCCATCACTTTGTTGATTCTGACTCTTGAAACAAAAATGACAGCGTTTTTTCTACTTTGAAATTGAATAATCCGTCTGACATTTTGCTCACAATCTTATTTATTCATTTATATTAGAAATCTTTTGTCCATATTTACTATATTCTAAGCAACCGCATGTATGCTTTTGAAAGGATTGTAATATAATATTATTAACAAATAAATCTGTAAAAGAACAAAACAATAAATGTGTAAATATGAAGAGGAAGTAATAAAAGAATAAATAAGTAAATAATAAAATGGAACTATAAATAAAAGAATAATTAAGTAAATGAATAAATGTGTAAATATAAAGAGGAATAAATAACAGAATAAATAAGTAAATTTAAAAAATGGAAATATAGGGAAATAAATAAAATAATAAATAAGTAAATAAAATAATGTGGAAATATAAAGAGGAATATATAAAATGATATATAAGTCAATAAAATAATGTGGAAATAGATAGAGAAATAAATAAAATAATAAATAAGTAAATAAAAAAATTGGAAATTTTGAGGAATAAATAGAATAATAATAAAGTAAATCTGGAAATATAAAGAGAAATAAATAACATAATAAATAAGTAAATAAAAAATGGAAATAAATAAATAAATAAGTAAATATTATAGTAATATGAATACAAATAACAAAAAACAAAATAATAATTAGAGGCATTTTCATTCATTTGTTCATTTATTTCTGTATATATTTATTTATACATTTTTAAATATATAAATTTTTTTCTTACTAATTTTGTCTAAAAGCAGAAGTTGGGGGTCAGACTGGAAACTGTAACTTCCAGCAGTAACCTGTGCAGAAGTGTGGTGAAATACAGATAATGGGAACTGTGTCTCGGTGTTGTTGCCCTCCTCTGTCAGTTTGTGTGTCTGTGCTGTCCTGCTGTGTTAGCCCCAGTTAATCGGGTTCAGGGAGGGAGGATTAGCCTCCTGTGCCTCAGCAGTGATTCGCCCTGCAGCCTCTCTAATGACAGCTATTATCTGCACTCCTGCAGACGCACGCTGTCCGCTGACGCTGCCGTAACTCCGAGAGTGTGTGTGCAGTGTGGTGTTTGTGTACAGGCCTGGGACGATGTGCAGATTTCATGTCACGATCATCCTGGCACAAAACAATTCACAAAGATTCACAATATCATCCCGATATAACCATCAAAATGTGTCCCGACCCCCACTAGGGGTCACCAAAGCTTCACAGGGGGTCACGAGGTTTTCTTGATTTTTATGGGTGTAATGTTGTATTCAGACCAGGTGCAAATAAAATAATCTACTCGCTTAATTCGCGCGAATCTTCTGTTTTCATCGCTTCATTCGCACGAGTACTCGCGTCGCTCGCCGCGGATTTGCGTCATTTGCACGTCATCGCGTCTAATCGCGCCTTTACATTGACTTTATATGTAATTAATTTGTGCAAATTAATGTATTCGCGCCCGGTGTGTACACGCTGTTAGACAACTTTTTAAAAACACATACAGTTGGTCTATATCTCCCCATTTCATTCATTTCTGTTAAGAAAACTAAATTAAATTGTTATTTATGAACTCATAAAACACAGAATAAGGGCACTATTAAGTATGTATGATTATTAAAAAAAAACATAATAAAGAGAATTGTTAAAATAACAACTTATATTCACAGAAAATAATCTGCTCAAAATTCACCTCATTTTACACAAACTTCCTGCAGTTCATTGTTCACTATTTGTGTTAATTGTTCAGTTTATGAGTTATTCTGTACTGTTATTATTATGCATTAAATATAATATGAAATATCCATAAAATATGTTACTAAAGCTGGAGATATACTTGCTGGAAACCACTGTTTTGATATGTCATGATGTGTCTAATAAAAAAACACCATATAGACATAATAACATGGTTAAAAACTTGATTTTCACGAAAAACAAACAATCAAACAATAAGGTAATTATAATTCATAAGGTCCCCCTAATTAAAAATGTCACAAAAAGTATCATAGTACTGGATTAAGACCTGCCCCAAATAATGGCCTGTGAAAACCAAGGGTGGATAAATAAATTTAAAAAAAAGACCTGGTACTATTTGAGGAAATACTTTCACTGCGTACTTCTTCTTTCAAATGAGAAGATGGATTTTCTGTAAAATAAAACAAATTCTACTTGATTTGACTTGTTACTTTAGGGGCTGTGGCCAAATTAATGTTACAGTTAGAGGAAAAACTGTAGAAAACTGCAGTTAATTCACCGATATTCACAATATTCACGATTATCCCGATACTGGAAATTCACCACGATAAACTTAGTGTCCCATCCCTACAGTGCAGCTCGTGTGTGTGTGTGTGTGTGTTATTATTACACACACTGTGGA
>JAOVVB010242952.1:0-21695 GCA_028570985.1 Heterobranchus longifilis | reverse complement strand
ACACAAACTGTTGTATGAGAATACGTTGCTCAGGTTCCCAGCAGGGTCTTAAAAGTATTAAAAAAGCATTGAATTTAATATGCCCAAAATAAGTCCTTAAAGTATTGAATTTCATTTAAAGGTCTTACATTTTTTCTTGTCCTTTCATGAGATTAAATACCATCACGTTATTAAAAAAAAGTCCAATTTACTCAGTTTGGTGTGACTTGGATGTCATATGACAGTTAGGGGTGGTGGGAAAAAAACGATTCTTGGCTGCATCACTATCCTCTCTTGTGTTGATGCAGAAAAGTCAATAATCAGAAATGTATTTCCATTATATCCTTCATACTCCTGCCAGTATGGCAGTGAAGTTGGCATTACATTTCATTTTAAGTGGTATTAAAAAGGTCTTAAAAAGTCTTAAATTTAACTGTGAGAACCGGCAGTACCCTGACGTTGCTGTAAAGCACCTGGTTAGTGTTTGTATTAGTGTTAGTGTTAGTATATGAAGGCAAGATTTTGCTTCATGAAATGGTTGCAGATGGAGAATACGAGGCCTTTTTATTCAGTCATTTGTGAATAATCTCTAACAGTAATGAACGTTGGTTTCACTCCATCAATCTTATACTGGGAGTTAGACATGTTAGATGTCTTGGAACCAGGACAGCAAGCCGACGTCTTTTTGCCACAGTGGCAGCTGGTTTCCCCAATTCACCAGATGCTTTCAGTATCTAGCCAGACAAACAGATTTTCAGAATAGAACGGGGTTCAGAAATAGTTGGTGAAATGGCTGGTCGGGTAAACAAAATAATCATTTTTGCTGCTCATTTCCCACCTTGTTTGGAACTGGCACACTGGGTTTGACTCATGCTGCATTCAATTGGTCTCCCTTCTGTCTGTCTGTGTCTCTGTTTCGGTAGTGACAGAGATATGATGATTAATGCTAACCTGTAACCTTAAGCCAACTAATTCCCACTTACAAAGTAAAAGACCTTTTTAAGCTGGAGACAATACTCGAGTTTCTCGGTAGAAGATCTCGACTGTGTAGCTTGGCAGGCATTAGCGGCAAGCGGATGCTTTTATTGAAGTAAATGTAATGAAATGAGTGACTACAGCAGCGTGGTGTGCGTGTTTCTCAATGTCCAGCTGCCTGATTTGATAACAGGGTAAGAGGAACGGGCTGGCAGGACCCACTGCAGAGTTAATGTTCAGCAAAAAGAGCCACAAGCCGCCAACCGATGCAAACTACCTTTGCATGACAATTAGGGAGTAGCATGAGGTGCCTGCCTGGCCTCAAGGAATGGGCACAGAGAGAGAAAAGAAGTCAGCGGGCGAACCTGTCTCTCTCTCTCCATCTCTGCATGTCAGTGTCTCTCAAGTGCGTGCCCGTTTACATGTTTAATTGGATCGTGATGAAAGAATCTGGCCTTGATCCTGATTTAAGGAAGTTATTTAGCAGAAGATTTAGTTATACACGATGCAAAATGTAGGGGTGTCACGATTTCGATTCTAAATCAAAAATCGATCGAAATCGAAATTCTACTTGCATGCGTCCGAAGAAAAAAATACAACACTTCATAGACAGCACAGCGTGGCTTACCAGCCGTTAGCATGCAGCTAAAGTCAGTCTCTATCAGCCTGCAGCTAAAGACACAGCATAACGTTAGCTTACCAGGAGCCTGCAGCTGCACCTTTCGAGACACCTTGGCCAGAGTCAGAGATGACGACAGAGACACAACAGAACTGTAAAATCCTCCTGCTCCCTGAAGTCACCGGTGTGGCAACATTTACCTTTCCTGTGAGTTATGCAAACAACAAACGGTAAAGTCTGTGGGCATCGACGGGACTTCATGGTGCATTTCGGTGCACCTCGTAAACTCATGGTGCATTCAGGTGCACCTCGTAAACTCTTTCTGCCATCTATTGACTCATCTCTTTGTTGTTTAACAGAATGTGGAACATTCCAAAGAAATATGGCAATCACACCACATTTGATACCATATACAGTAGCCTATCTTTTTAAAGAATCATTTGAATTTCGATGCGCTTTGAAAGGTCAGCGCAACTAGGTCAAAGTTGAAATAATTTGAACTTTGAGCGCAGCTCACAGCGGCAGTTCGAAGGTAGCGCTCCATCTAGTCGGGTGGCACCGCTCTCCCCATAAGAAAACAATGGAACGGGCAGCGCAGAGCGTTTTTACACCCCATCATGTGTCGGGGGTTTTAGAATGCCATGGCAGTCAGTGCTGAAAACAATATATTTCAATCAAAAATTGAATCGAATTGTGACCTTAAAATTGACCTTAAAATTCAAAGTCAAATCGATTCGTGGTTTTGGAAAATCATGACCCCCCCCCTCTTAGTAAAATGTCCTTGGCCCCGTGTACCTAAAATTTGACTCAAGGCAAGCTATTCACATGCAACACAGATTTGGCTTGGCTTAGTCACAGAGCGAGTCTTGCTTCCCTCCTCTCTCGTTTTTGGGTCATAACGACCACCAATTTTAGCTGCACGGCGGACCGTCATAAACACTCCTGGAGCTGTCTCCCCCTATCATCTAAGAGTCTTGCCGTAGGCGTCCAAGTATCCTTATCATCTCCATGACTGCACCATTTAGACCAAAACATGGCCGGCATCCATTTCATCTCTCCCCTGTCTCACTCTGATCAGTCACATTTATAGGTCGAGATCTATTTTAGATGCACCATAGGACAGAAGACAGTGTAAGCATGGGGTTTAAACCGTGAGGCCTTGGGGACCTTTAAACGCCGCGGCGTCAGCCCTTGTTACTGTCAGCCCCAACGGAGCAGGTTGTATGTGCCATCCTCATTACTCGCCATGTCCGTCACTTGCCTGGCAACTGGGCCGCTGCATCAGTAGGGAGGAGGGAAGAGATATTATAGCCGGAGCTGCTACTTCCGTCTCTCGGCTGACATTTCCCCTTAAACTGTTTATTTACAATACAGAATGAATGGGTGGCGGCCAGGGGAAGCTGGCTGTCAACCGGCATTGTCAACACTGCTGCCTGTCGGCGACAGGAAATTGGCAACTGTATTTCTGTTCCCACGGATTTCACTCTCTATCTCTCCTCTCCTCCGCTCTCACATTATCCTTTCCTGTCTGTCTCTTTCCTCTCCGTCCTTCTCTCTCATCTATCTGTTCTCTTTAGCAAACAGCTGCAGTCTCATGGCTCATACCATATTTTGACAACCTTCATTTGCAAGTCTGACACCGTACACAAACACATTTACTCTTGCCTCTGATGAATCTATTTGAAGCATGCACGTGAATTAACTCGAATGTGGAGGAATCAAAAGTTCGGTTTGTTCTTGTAATTAGAGCTGGACCATATGGCAATAAATATGATCACGGTAATTGTTTCCATCTTGATTAATATTGATATTTATCACAATGTATAATTTTGATAATGCTGCCAGTTTGAAGTGTATCCTGATAATGACCGAAGCCTCAAGACACCAGAGGGGTCATTTGTTAAAGTGCATTGTACACCGGTCATTATGCTACATCTTTTGGCTAGCTTTTCTCCCCACTGTACCCAGGGGCATCATGTCTTTCACTTCAAAGTAAGAAACTATGCTTGTTATATCCTTACTCCTTTTTGATCGCTTTTCATATGGGGCAACGGCCGCAAAAGACTACATGATTGATTGTTGTTTTGGTACAGTTCTGCTAGCGCTAGCCCCTCTCTGTGTAGTTGCAAATTCCTCATCTTTGGAGGATAACGGCAGTTCACTTTCACTGTCGCTTTTGTGCCCCTCGCCAGTTCCACTCATTTTTATCCCTATTTCCAGAGCTTTTTTTCCACCGGTAGCGGCTGAGGCTTGGCGGTAATCATAGTAGTTTAAACAATGCTTAGCTGTAGGGAATGAGTGTGTACTTTGTCATGACAAGCCAGACTGACTGGGTGTTGACACTTTTATTTCTGCCTTGTGATGGGCTGTTAGATCTATCCATATCGAGTAAAAATGTCCAAAGCTTATGCGTCCTCTCACCCTGGCTCTTCTCCCTCTACACAAACCACATGACATCCCATCCACAGTTCAGTCAAAATTCTTAAATATGCAGACGACACACACTCATAACCAACAATAACGAAGACCAATACCGTGAGCAGATTAGCACAAGCAGTCACTTAACAACTTCCAGCTCAACACATCCAAAACACAAGAAATCATTCTAGACTTCAGGCACATCCCTCCTCCCCCAAACCATGGAGAATCCATATCCATAACAGACTCTCTCAAATGTCTTGGCACACACATCAGTAACACTTAAATGGAGCATCAACACTGACCACATCACCAAAAAAGCTCATCAAAGATTGTTCTTCCTCAGACAGCTAAAAGAAATTCAAAGTAAAACCAAAACTCACATCACACACACACTCACATCATCCATAACAGTTTTGTACGGCAACCTGGACAGTCACGCAAAAAACTACAGCGCATAGTCAACAAATCATCTCAGATCATTGGCACCTGCCTTTTATCGCAATCCCGTTTCGAGATTGTTTTATTGCCCAGCCCTACTTGTAATTGTTCTGAAACAGACAATGAAAAATGATGTTCGGCAATTTTGGGTTTGAGCTTTAGACCTTTATACAAAGGCAGGAAAACTGAAGACTCCCTAGAAACTAGACTTACTAGGAAAGCGGTGATTGGAAGGAACCCTGATGGACTCAAAGGCATTAATTTGCATCCCAGCACAGTGGTCCACGAGGTACAATCCCATTCCCCAAAACTAAACAGTCTTAGGTCATGCTTCCTAAAGAAATGATTGCCAGCATTTACTCACACCACATTGTGTCATCCAGACCTTTACTGATAGAATGTTCCTTGATCCCAATTCCCTGTCTGCTCTCCAATCCAAGATAACCCCCAAGAGACGCTTTCTCATCTCAAGGACTTCCTTCAATCTCTCCCCTCTTCCTCACTCTTTCTCTCACTTACTTTCAAAGCTGACAAATGAAGAGGATAAAGAGCAGGGAGGGGGTGGCGGTGGAGGGAGGAGAGGGGGGAGAGATGGAGAGCTGATTAGATTAGAGAAACATGCCGGACTTAACACTCTCCTAATGAGCACTACAAAGGATCCAAGCTCTGTCTCTGGGGGTTCGCGAGGGATGTTACGCATGATACAGCGGGGAGAAGTGCTGGAGTATGTGTGCACATTTGTGTGTGTAAAACTCATAAAGGTGAAGTAGAGGTTACCTTGGGACTTCCCCATCCCCTCTCTGTAACTGTGGAAACCTGTTTAATTGCCATTGAAGGCAGATAAAATGGGACTCTCTGTGGGATTCTGAAGCAGAGGAGAGTATGAAGACTGCCTTGGGAGAATTTGTTTTTGGGACGTGTGGAAGCATTTGGGATTTTTTGGGGGAGGGGGGCGGGTGAGCAGCGAGGTTCTGTGTTTATCTAAGGGGATCGTCCAGTGGATTGTGCAGTAATAGTTTCCTTAGGGGGGGTTGGGACTACCAAGGGGTGTAGAAGTTTAGAAATGTCTTTCTGTTACCATTTTCATACTTCACCATTTCATAGTGGCGCAGGAGATACACGGTTCAAAACGAGATCAACAAACTCATCGGGAAGGCAAGATCCACTATTGGCCTGACCCCTGACTCATTAGAAGTGATTTTGGAGAAAATAATGGGTAGGAAGCTCAAGAGTGTTTTGCAAAATGAGGTTTGATGTTTTTATTGAGCTGAAGAGTTCCTTTAGTGACAGGTTCTCTTCTGAGGGATTTAGGAAGTCCTACCTGCTGCGGTGAAGTTTTTTAGAAGTTTTTTGTTACTGTTGATGATCTGATGTTGATGCCTTGGATAGTGGTCGTACTGAGGATTGTTATGTTGGTGTCCATGAATACAATGGCATTAGGTGCTCTCACTGTTTTTTAGACTAATGTTTACACTATTCATTACAGTGTGGTACATGCACTTTATTTTGTACTGCTTTGAGACGTGTATGTCTTACTTATTGTCTGTCATATATGTATGGTGGCACTCACTTCCCCCCCTGAGGGATTAATAAAGTATTTTGTATCGTAAAATGTCAGTGTAAAACGATCCTCTTAGATCTTGTAAGACAGTTGTGGTAAATATCTAGCCTGGTATCCAGCCAGTGTTTCATTTTCTCCTGCAGGGTCCGTCTGGCCTCTCTCCCATTCATACAGATTTCCACTTGACTCAAAACTTGTAGATCCAATCACAACCATTTATTTCATATGGGGTGGGTTTAAGATGATGACTGGCAGAGGGCCGCGCTCCGAGTCATGTTCAATCAGTGGCTGTGCGTCGTGGTCGGTGTCTCTGCTCATCTTCTCTCTCCATTCCCTTATGAATGCATAACCTATAAGCTTGTTCCGTGGGCTATATATATTATTGAAAATGTAAATGAATGAAAATGAAACGCCTTATTATCCCACGTTAACCGGGACTCAGTTAACTGCTTGTCAGTTAACGGTTAATGATCGGTTAACGAGGGTCGGCTATCGGTCAGAAAAAAAAATTGTGATTGGCCCACTACTGCAGTAGCTATAACCCGTACTGTCTGTGGTGTGGTGTTGTTTTTCACAGAGTTGGCAGTTCAGCATGCCGAGATGCCACCAAAATGTTCGAAAGTATGGCTATACTACACGCCTGTGGCCATGGATGGATTACTGAACTGGCCTACCAGGCACAGGCCCGGGGGCCTGCTGAAAACCCCCCCCCAAATAATCACAAAGAGAGGCTAATTGACCACAAACATACACAAAATGACTGCAAACGACACAAAAAAGAGACACAAAACAATCACAAAGATACAAAACGACTAAGAATAGATGCAAAACAACAAAGAGGCGCAAAAAAACCACGAAATGGAGGAAGTGCAAACCGACCAAAAATAGATGGGAAGGAGGGCTTCAGCAGACATCGAAGGAAGGATTAGAAGAAATAACATCCATATCTTTGGGATACCAGCGGACAAAGAGGGGAACTCGGTCATAAAGTTTGTTGAGCAACGGAGCTGTCTTCCACCAGATGTCAGCCTGCAAATCCAATGGGCGCACAGAACTGCAACTCACCACCAAGATCCATGATTGTCAACTTTCTGGAATTTACTGTCAACGAGATGGTCCTGAAAAGAGCCTGGCAAAAGAAAATTGTCCTGGAAGGATGACTGCTGATATTTGACCACGACTATGCAACAGAACTGGTTAAAAAATGTAAAGCATACAGCGGGACTAAGAAAATATTGAAGGAAAAAGGGATCCGTTTTCAGCCCCCCCTAACATAATGAGAATCCACTGGGACTCTGGGCCAAAACTGTATGAGACCGTGCAAGAAGCTGCCTACGACCTGAGGAAACAGGGCTACACCATGGAGTTACCCGGACCCACTCCCACGGACATGGACACGACGATGGAGCGGCTTCAGCAGGCACAGACCTGGCAATGAGCCGGAGAGAGAAGGGGTGACGGCGCAGCATGACGAGCGAAGGAAAGGCTACAGGAATTTGAGCGGATTCCCCCACAGTAACTAGGCCTTAAGTAATGCAGGTGCTACCAGATTTTAAGTAGCTTCCCATACAATGTTTATTATTATTCTCTATCTATATTTTTTGTAATGAAACTGCCCCACTGAGATATAGTCATACTATCTATACCAGAGACCTCACCTGGAGTATACATTATTTTCTATCGGGATCATTTGAAGCATATTAACAGTTGGACTACTAGAATGTGTGAAATGTTTATTTTCACCACTAGTGAGGGGCCCTCTTCACACAAGAGGAATTCCCCTCTACCCACCAACAGGGACCCGGGGTGGTGCAAAATCACCCTCATTTGGGAGTCAACATTCTCAGTTTTTTTTCTTAGTGTTAACAGGCCAAATGTTCAGGTCTGTACATTTTTCGGTTGTCAGGGGCTGCATGATTGGACAATGAACAGGGACAATACCATTCAATTACCAATACCAATTTCACACTGCACACTGTTATCAGTGTGCAGTGTGAAATTGGTATCGCTCAATGTAAATGGTCTGAATAATGTCAGCAAAAGAAATAAGGTTTTTTTCCAAGTTAAAAAAAGAAAGTGCTCAAGTACTGTTTTTACAGGAAACAGGGTTGAATCAACAATAACACGAGAAATTGAAACGATTAGGCTACAGAAAAACATTTTACAGCTTCTACAAAACTAATAACAACAGAGGAGTAGCAATACCAAATTTTATACAATTTGAAAGCTATAAAGAAGTAAGAGATAAGGATGGAAGATATGTCCTGGTTAAGGGGAAATTGCAAAATGAGGTGGTAACACTAATTAATGTTTATGCTCCTCCAGAAAGTAGGAAATGTTTTTTTCAAATCCTTATTTAACCTTATTGCATTAGAAGCCGAGGTATTAGATCATGGTTTAGACACAACAAGTACTCGTGAGGACAAAATGCACTTAACAAGGTTTATCAACACAAAATTGCAGGAAATGGGAATGTTCGATGTTTGGAGAGAATTTCATCCCCTGGAAAGACACTACACCCACCACTCCATTCCTCATTCTGTCTACTCCAGAATTGATTATTTTTTTATGAATACTCATGAAAGATACAGGGTGGAGAGGAGTGAGATTGGTGTGGTGGAAGTCTCACCGTGTGTTCAGACCGGGCGCGAATAAATTTGCTTAATTCGCGCGAGTTTGGACACTGGAATCTTCTGTTTTCATCGCGTCATTTGCTCGAGTAGTCCCAACACTTGCCATGGAAGTTCAGATATTTCAACGCACTGAGCAAATTCGCGCCGTGCAATTCGCATCATTCGCGCTTTGACTTTATATGTAATTCATTCGCGCGAATGAATTTATTCGTGCCTAGTCTGAACTCTGCATCAGACCATAGTCTAATCTCTGTGACAATTCACCTAAACAAAAGAAAGCAAAACACTTTATGGAGGCTTAATGTTGGTATTTTGAACAATAACATTACAGTGGAACAGATAAGGGCAGAGATTAAAAGATACATAGAGGAAAATAATAATGATGAAGTAGATCCTGTCATATTGTGGGATGCTTTAAAAGCAGTTATACGTGGAAAGTTGCTCTCACGTCCGCACAGAAGAAGGCCCAAAAGGCTAGGTATCAACAGCAGGTGGGAATCCTGAAGGAATTAGAAAAACAACACAAAGAATCACATGACCCTGTAGTTTTTCAACAAATCAAGAAAGTAAGGGGAGAAACAGATGACATCCTCAAAGGTGAGGTAGAAAAGAAAGCCAGGTTTACAAAACAGACTTATTATGGTTCAGGGCTGAAGGCAACTAGAGTATTGGCAAGATGCCTGCGCAAACAACAGGCTTCTAACACAATCAACAAAATAAAACACCCTCAGACTAACAAGATATTACATGAACCAGAAGAAATACTACATGTGTTTGAGGATTACTATGGAAAACTATACACAAAACCTCCCTCAGCTGCTGAAACTACCTTAACTCACTTGATCTGCCATCTATTGGCGATATGCAGAATAACACTCTTCAGGAATTAAAAGTGAAGAATTACAGTATGCAATCAGTAGACTAAAGGCTAATAAATCTCCTGGTAGTGATGGGTTCCCATCTGAGTGGTACAGAATATTAAAAAATGAACTAACTCCTCTGCTGATGATATACAGAGGTGGTCTACCTTTCCCTTAGATTTCAGCTCTAGAATCCAGGTGGTTAAGATGAATATTGTACCAAGGTTGTATTTATTTCAATCTTTACCAATAATGATACCACAAAACAAATGTATCTACTGGAATAAAAACATATCTAGGTTCATCTGGAATGGTAAAAAACACAGAACGAGATATACAACACTCCCAAAAGATAAGGGAGGAATGTCCAAGGAATGTCCAAGAATATTTCTACGCAGCACAGCTAAGATCTCTAGCCTGTTGGTGCATCTCAGATTACGAGGCAAGATGGAAGGATATAGAGATGAAAGTACAGGATTTACAAATTCCAGTTTTGATAGGAAACAAAGAACAGACAGGAACTATAAGACATTACCCAATAACAACATTTACACAAAAAATTTGGGATAAGATAATTAGGAAATACAAACTCGAGAGGGAAAGAAATGTAACGAGCTGGGTTGCATACAACTTGAAATTCAAACCAGGGTTATATGACCAAAGGTTGAAACAATGGACAGAGAAAGGTATCATAGCTCAACACTATATAAAAAACAAATTACTTACTAACTAACTTGCGAGCATGGAGAGTTTGGAAGAACCTAACTAGTTCTTTATAACACCCCAGATTAAAAGCAGGCAGCTTAAGACCCAGCAGCCTTGCTACAGGCTGCGTGGTAACCATACCCATGTTTTCTGGAGCTTGCTAAACTAAATCCTTTCTGGAATAATGTAAATGCAACTATTAATGACATTATGGGATATGATGTTCCAAATAACTGTGCTGTGATGTACCTAGGGAACATTGAAGAGGCTGTACAAAGAAGGGATATATATCTGGCAAAAACCCTGCTTATAGCGAGAAAAAAAGCTATAACAAGGAGCTGGTTTAAAGATGAGCCCCCAGGGAAAGAACAATGGTTCGAGATTGTCCGGGATATTTATTCAATGGAAAAGCTGATGTACCAATTGAGAATTAAACAACACATATTCGACAAGAACTGGGGAAAATGGGTCGTTTACATGAACCGTGATGCCAACAACTAACTGAACTGTTAAGCTATGGAGTAACTGAGGATGAGGATGTATACATTGTCTGTACTGCTCCTGACTAATGTTTTTGTATTTGCTCAATGTTGTACTGTCTTGTGAAGTATTGTATTGATACTTACATTGTTCCTGAAAAGCTGAAAAGACAATAAAAATTAACGTTAAAAAAATAAAAATAGATGGGAAAACGACAACAAGGAGACACAAAATGACCACATAAATGTAAAACTTCTAAAAGTAGACAGAAAACGACAACAAGTAGATACAAAATGACTGCAAAGAGACGTAAAACAATTTACAAAGAGATGCAAAAAGACTAGACTCTTTGAGACTCTTGAAGTTTGGGTGTCAAGTAGACAGGGTGGAGGGCCTCTTACATGTGCGTGCCCAGGAGCCCACATTCTCATAATCCTTACATGCCTGTGGCATGGTAGCATTTTAATAATGTATGGATGTGGTGGTGGCGGCATTTTACACAAATGATATTGAATGATGTAGAAAAAAAGGCTCATTTATGCTCAGTGTTAGATACGTACACGGATAGGGATGGAGCCTTCTGTCCGTATCCTGTGTTTATTTCGTCGTATTTCTGCACGTTCTCTGAAAGCTTACAGATACGGACTTAAGGAGCAGTATCACCGGAAATCGTGGGGCCAGCGTAGCGCAAGACAGTGTAGAGACATGACCATAGAACACGAGGAAGACCTTTAAAAACAATGGCGGAACGGAATAGCGATGTATTTAACATGATTTAATAGATAGAGCAATGTTTTTTATATCGATGTATTTAATGGGCTCACAGACCACCCAGACTACAACACTGCCTCCGCTTTTCCTTCTTTCTTGAGAGGTACTTATTACGACCACCTCCACTGTCTTGTTTGTTGTTGTCTGAAACTTCTGGTGTCTTTTGCCCTCTGGTGGATGTATTGCTTAACATCTAACGTATCAATTTTCGTCCGTAAAGGGAGCATAAATGAGCCTTAATGGTATTGGTATCACTTTAAGGGTACTTTCATTGGTACTGGTTAGGGCTGTACCCGACTGTTTTGGCTGTTCAATGTGACGATTCAACTACTCGTTCTGTGCTGTACATAATATAGTAAACAAGCCAAGTTAGCCCTCCGAATGACGTGCAACAAAATTTTTTGCCGACACAAGAGAAGCCCGAGACTATATCGTATTAAGTTGCTCTCATGCTGGGATGCGACGCAGGTCCACAGCTGACTGTAGCATCGTCCCCTCCTCAGCAAGTTGCGAGTAGCGGCTCTACTCATGTCAGCAGAGAAAAAGGCATTTTTAAAAGTCCCATGTGTTCAGCTCTCAGTACTTTTGTAACGTCTAACTGAATCTCTGGTTTGAAGTCTCCTGTGTCGCTGTTTTTTCTTTCAGATATCTGTTTTCTTTCAGATATTCTGTTTCATTTTTGCTTTTAGTGGTAGAAGTATGTGCCATGGTCAAATGTGCTTGCAGAAGAACTAACATTTCCTGATGTTGCTTCACAATAAAAGCTTTTAAATAACAAAGTAACAGAGCACTTTTATTGCGAAGAATTTATAGGAAATTAAATGTGTTTTCTACCACTTCTTTGACGGCTGCTAAATAATAGCAGACAGGTATTTTCTGCGCAGATCACTCTGGTTTCTGTGACATGAAGAATACTTTTTAAAATACTAATGTTTAAAAATACAAACACGGCCAAAATACACAGCCGTAGCCCTGAAAAGCCACACCACTGAAGACACAACTCCAAGCACAAATGTCAGTCGACGGAGGGGTCTGCGACTGATGATTCGAATCTCAGACGTTCAGGGGGCAGCCCTACTTTCTAGTGTCTCCGTAGATCGGTTACTGTAGGTGTTAACTATCACTTACTTTCTCAAGAATTGTATTTTGAGGTTTCTGACTTCATCTTTACCCACAGTTCCAGAGCAACCCTGAGCCTGACCTGGAGGTCGTGGTGTGCTCTGGCTACGGCAAGAACGGCGCACTGTCTGTGCTTCAGGTAAATCCTCTCCCACTGATGTTATGTGTTTTAATGCATGTGCACCTGGTTTATGTATATGTGCATGATGAATGTCCCCGCACCATCCTAAAACCTGTGGTCGTGAGGGCCGTCTGCCACAGGTCCAGTGATGGTGCTAGAGTAAAGTCTGGGTCTACCAGGGCTGCCTCAGAGAACGACGGAGTAGCCTGTAAACACCCCAGACACATGCTCACAGTTCACACAGACTCTTGTGATTTGTAGCAGCAGCATGTTGCAGCATATACACACACACACACACACACACACACACACACACATAAATAAATATATATAAAGCCTGGAAATGTACAGTGTACTGCCTCTGACTAGGGCTGTCAATGAATATTCTACATTTGAATTAGGGGTGGGTGATCTGACGATATTACATCGTGGACAATTAAAATGTCTCCTCGTTCTGCCTTTACAGAGAGATTGTTGTTATTGTACTACAGTGCATATTCTATGCGTCGCCGTTTTCAGTGCTTCCCTGCATTCGACAGCGCCGCAGCGTGCTGCTAAATGATTAGCGCTGCTGCGTTATAAAGTCTTCCAGCACCGCCGTTTATCTGACAAATGCGATCCTGTCTGAAAAAAATGATGATATGATGTTTTTGTCATATCGCCCACCGCTAATTTGAATATATCTTCGAATTGTAAAACAAAACAGACATTTGAATATGAAAATTAATATTGTGGGGGGGGGGGGAGCAGCACTACCGTGGCTGTCTGCCTTGCACGTTCTCTCGTGGACCGCTGCTCCCTCAACATTGAGCCCCCCGGTACAAAGTCTGTGATCCGGTCATCGTCCGGAGAATTCACAGCGAGCGAGTGGTTGATGATGTTTCTTTCATGCAGCTGGCGTGAAACTGGAAGAAAACAAACATCCGTGGGTGAAGAAGTGTCATTTACACAAAGACGGCAACTAGGCTTGTGCGTATCTATTTTTTCATCCCTTCATAGCGTTTTACCAGGGTATACAGTAATACCGTCATACACCCTGTACTGTGTGGGGAAAAAATCTACATATAGCGAAATATTGATGGATCTGAACTCCATTCAGAAAACAATTTTAAAGGTTGTTTACTTGTCGTCTTGTGGACAAGCCTGACAAAGCATGAATTCAGACTTTTTACAAATCTTCATCATGATAGAGTTATTTCAGCGTACTTTTGATCCTTTTATTGCAAATATATCACAGCAAAAGCAGTTCATATTGCTGTAGTTACAGCCGCCATCACACCTTGGTCGATCTGAACTCCATTCCGAAAACAAATATTTAAAGGTTTGCTTGTCGGACAGACGTGACAAAGCATTAAGTCAGACTTTTTACGAATCTGCATCATGCTGTCGTCATTTCAGCCTACTTTTAAGCTGTTTATTACAATTAAAAATCTTAATCTGAACCTCAAGTAGCGCAGGAACCAGCAGTCATCCAGACGTAACGTCACTTCCTGAAGAAAGTAGTGAAATTCACAGAGCTGTGTTCCTCCAGATGATGTTATGAATCTATGATCCAGACGCCGTTTGGTTTTCAGACGTATCTGGGACTTCCACAACAGGTACAAAGCATATCTGTATAAGTTTCATAGAAAGAGGAGCGTCTGTATTTCTGATGGTATTGAAATTCATTTCTAAATACCCTGGTATACCGTAATGCCGTGATACCACCCAAGCCTCACGCCAACGGAAATGTCTAACTGGAGAGACGACGAGATTCGGGAACTTCTGTCAGTCAGACAAATTCAAGGAACAGCAAGAGACTTGGTTTATCAGCAGATTACGAACTGGCTACGTGACCTGCTTCCTGCACGCTCTGGAGAGAGAGAGGTCTACAGTCTTTAAAATGAAGTTTTACGGTATAGGACATCATTTTCTAATGTTAAGTTGTATAGATCTTTTAAAAGACATGTTTATGTTGAAATTAATATATGAAGCAGTTATGTCTCCCAATGTATTTATAGTTTGTCCTCTTATGGACATAATGCTCAAAAATAGACATTTGAATAGTTTGAACCTACAGTATGTGTTTATTTAGAAGGTATATTCAAATGTTATTTTTGGCCAGTTTTGACAGCTCTGCCAATTCAATTCAATTCAGTTCAATTCAGTTCAATTCAATTCAGTTCAATTCTGTTCAATAGGCTTTATTGGCATGACATTTGACATGCACTGAAAAAAAACAATGCTGTTGTTCATTTCATGTGTTTTTTCTCATTCTAATAGCCGAAAAGTATTAGTTTGTTCATTTAAACTTTTAACTTTCTAATTTTATTTTATTTTTTTCATTTTGATACAATATAAACTTGCAGCGGGACATCAAATTAAAATTGGTTGACTGAAGTTAAACATTTTAGGTTAAACTGAATGTAATATTTACACTAAGCCAGTAAAGACAACAATGTTTTATTTTTTAAATTTAGGACAACTTAAAATAATTGCTCAACATTCAGAAAATAGTTTGCATGGACTTAAAAAATACAAATTTAACTGATTTAAATATATTACATTGAGACAAAATCAAATAGTTTGTGATCGATTACTTCAATTATTTTTTTCAGTGTGTGTTGCCAAAGCACAATTAGGAAAAACAAACCCTACCTCAGTGAGGTAGGTGCTCCACCTCTGACTTTTACTTTCTCACTGTGATGTGTTTCCTTTCTGTTCTCAGAGAAGCATCCGACCTCAAGTCGTCACTACCTTTGAGTTGCCAGGTTGCCACGACATGTGGACAGTCATCTCAAGTGACGTCAAAGAAGACAAAAAAGTACTGTGTTTTTCTGCTTATCAGCCTCAGGTTTACACTCTAAAGAATGTTCACTCGTTTCTAGTGGCACTTCGTTTTTTTAACAGTAAGATATTTCTCGCTCTTTTCTCAGGCTGCAAAAAGCGACGATTCAGAGGACGGGGCAGAAACTGAGACCGGTGAGGATGCAGAGGAGGGAGAAAAGGACAAAGAAGAGAAGGAGAAAGAGGAGGAGGAGAAGACGGAGCCACCCATGGAGGACGATACGAAGAAGCACAGCTTTCTCATTCTGAGCAGAGAGGATTCAACCATGGTGAAAACACACATCCACAGACATCAATCACAGCAATTTGGTTCTGAACAAATGCAAAGATAAAAGCTTTGAATAGAAATAGAGCATTAAGGGAAAAACTAAACCTGTTATATAATTTGGATGTTATCTAATGTGACGTGGCTGTGTTTTTGTGCAGATCCTGCAGACAGGTCAGGAGATCATGGAGCTGGACACCAGTGGTTTTGCGACCCAGGGACCCACTGTGTTTGCTGGAAACATCGGAGAAAACAAATACATCATCCAAGTCTCCCCCATGGGTATTCGGCTGCTGGAAGGAGGTAAAACAGGATACAAATGTTTATGGTTTAATGCGAGACACTACAGCCAAAAACATTCTTTTTTCATGCACTGCTCAATTTTGAGATTTGGGGCTATTTTGCTTCCTAAAGATGTAACGATATGAAAATTTCATATCATGATTAGAGTGACTAAAATTATCACAGTTATCGGTATTATCATATTATTGTTAAAATGTGCTGAAAATGTTCAAAAAGTACTGATACGTCTCACTAAAATAATTTCACCAAGTTTTATATTAAAAACACACAAATACAATACTCTGCACTTGTTTGCATAAACAATAAAATAATAACATGTAACAAGTTAACATATGAAAATCCTACAAATGTGCAGTAACATTGGTATTTGAGTGCATTTGAGCACATGTAATAACCCCTCGCACAATTTATATAAATACAAATGAGTCGTAAACAAACACTGTTTTAATGATAACTAAAATTGAATGATATTACTAACTGTCCACAGTTATCATTAAAACCGGTAACTGCTTCGTCCCTATTGCTTCCATAACATGTCGTCTTTCACACTAGTGGAAAGAAAACATCCAAAATACACATTTAGGTGTTTATGCTCGTCTGTAGATTTCTTCTAAATTCACCAAAAGTTAGCATCAGATAATGCTTTATTTGCATATTTCTTAAAGTAAGTAATCAACTGGTTTCATGGTGATATATATTAGCTAAAAAAATAAAGTGATAAGTATCTTTACATTTAGTTATTGCAGTAGCAAACGGTAGTAGGAGTAAAGTACAAGATCTGTATAATATTAAAAATAATGGCAGCCCGTCTCACTGATATGTTCTCTCTCTCTTCTGCTTTCAGTGACACAGCTCCACTTCATCCCTGTGGACCTGGGCTCTCCCATAGTGCATTGCTCCGTGGCGGACCCTTACGTGGTCATCATGACCGCAGAAGGCGTGGTCACCATGTTTGCGCTGAAGATCGACTCGTACATGGGGAAGACTCACCGGCTGGCCCTGCAGAAACCTCAGATCCCCACTGTGAGTAAATCATCCTCACTTGTCCTTTTTTTTTTAGGTTTTCCATTTGACAAATGGCAACATGCAAGTTCAGTGCACAGCGTCATTACACTCCGTCGTTTAGAAACTAGATTCACGTAACAGTAATTAATACCGCCTCTCATTCAACAGCAATCCCGCGTGATCGCACTGTGCGCTTACCGAGACGTGAGTGGAATGTTCACCACAGAGAACAAAGTGAGCTGCTCCGTCAAAGAGGACACCATCATCAGGAGTCAGTCTGAAGCAGAGACCATCATCCACGACCTCAGGTAATTCACCTGATTTATCCCCGGGAATCATTTGAAAATGGCACGCAGAGTAGCACAGAAAAGAGAGTATGGAAAAATATTTGTGTTTCCAGACTATTGTCCCTGTTGTTTTTTTTTTTAAATATAAAATTCTGAATTTCTACAAATAATTTCAATACAAGCAGAGTGTTTTTCATGGTATTTGGTGCCACTGTGTGTGTCCACAGGGATTGTCTTTTCCACGCTTTCCATTCATTGTCTATGTAAGCAGCCGTGCAATGCATTCTGGGATAGCGCTGCAGTGAGTTTCGAGAGACGGGCTGCCAGCTCCTCATTTACATAACGTTGAGGTCTCGGCTACGTTATGCAAATCAGAGGCGTCCAGCGCCACTCGCCGCCTCGTGAAACTCACGATCTAAAATGAAGACAGATTCAGAAAGTGCATGGCTACTGTTTTTGTTATGTAAGAGAAAGTTGCCAAACGAGCCGCCATGTTTGAAATCCGGGAGCAGACGCTCCACGAGTGAAAGTGTTTGTCCAATCAGGTGCAGCAAAGTGTTTGCGAGGCTGTAGGAGGCGGAGCCTGTATGTTTGCTTTTTTGGTCATTAGTCAAGGAGGATAATTTGATAAATCGATTTTGTTAATTAACATCAAATAACTAAAAACACAACTCGGGAAGATAAATTGATAACTGCTGTGTCAGGATACAGACACGCCCATGAAGCCCAAAAACGCCCCTGCTGACACGTACCATGAGAGAGCGGGGCCAGATAATAAACAGCTATTTGTACTCAGATGCCAAATATGGTCTGAAAAAGTCAGCAAATTTGTTTCTGGAAAAATCTGTAATTTTAAAATGGAAAATGTGTAAGAATCCTGAATATTGAAAATGAAATTAATTAAAATATTTGTGGGGAAAAAAACAACTAAAACTGTACACATTATGTTCATAATTATATGAAAAAATAGTGCAGAAATTGCTGTATACAATATGGTAATGATATGAGAATGATGATTCTAGTGCAACATTATAACAGTATATTGCAGTATACACAGTCTACATATATGGGTAACTCTATAATAATAATAAATATGCCTAGCTTTATAATTATAATAACAGCTCTATAATATATAGGGAGGTGCATGATGATTTGATGAACATAGATGGGTAAGAGTGAAACATACATGTCCTGTTTATGGATGGACTGATTGATGTTAAATGTGTGTGTAGTAACGCAGTGGACGATGAGGAGGAAATGCTGTACGGAGACTCAAACGCCAGCGCGGCGCATGGGAAGGATGAGATGGGCCGCAGCTCCGGGGGACTGGGCCTTTCTGGGAGCGACGGCAGCTCCAGCAAAGCAGAACCCAGCCACTGGTGCATTATCATCAGGGAGAATGGTGTCATGGAGGTATGGGCTGTATGTTGCAGCACAAGGATATACAGAGTTTGAGTATGTTTAATTTTAACCGTTATGTTTTCAAGATTAGGACTATGCTTGAATTCAAATATACTCTTTGAAAAAAAGATTGATTTTCAACATAAGCTGGTGTTTCATCTACACAATCACTCTAGATATGTTCTAATGCAAATATGTAAATAGACTGAATAAACATGTAAGTATACTAACTACTACTGAATTTAAGTCATTTACTATATAACTAAACACATAATTCAAACCACTGTAATTCATTATATCATATATCCTCTGTCTGCAATGCAAACATGCAAACAGGTTTGTTCAGTAATGATTTTCCTTAAAGCAGCTATAGACAACACACACACACACACACACACACACACACACACACACACACATATATATATATAGAGAGAGAGAGGAGTATATGTAAGAATATAAATAAAGATACAAAATATAAATAGTCATATACTGTACAAACATGGCGCATACAATACAAAAATAAAATACCATGCCACGTAACATGACAGTTATTGCACTTATTATAATCATGATCAAAGTTAATATGAACAGCTGGTAAAATAAACAAAGTGACAGTATACAGTGATTGCTCTGGGCATGAATTAATTCTGGAAACTTTTATTTTTCACAGTTGAATGCTTTGAGAGTCTGGACATTTTTGGTTTAGGTACCTTGAAAAGTGCTTAAATTCTACTCTACTCTGCTGTTTCTATACTTCCTTTTTTCACGGTCTTTGTTTTAATCTGACAGATTTATCAGCTCCCAGACTGGCGTTTGGTGTTCCTGGTGAAGAACTTCCCAGTTGGTCAGAGAGTGCTGGTGGACAGTTCGTCTGGACAGTCGGCAGCACAGGGGGACGGGAAAAAAGAAGAAGTGACCCGGCAAGGAGAGATCCCGCTAGTCAAAGAGGTGGCCTTGGTTTCACTGGGCTACAATTACAGCAGACCATATTTACTGGTGAGTGTTTGTTTGTGTTTCACTTGATTAAAGGTCGGGTCCATTAGTTTTTTGTTTTTTTTAAGGTTTTTATCATTCTGTAGCTTCCTAGTCGTGTTTCTTGTGTATTCAAATCCAAACATTGACATTTTGTTTGAATTACTTGTGTTTTAACGTCAAAATGCTGTTTTCCCAAGCCCTTCTAAAAACGTTTTTCCAATGTACTGCTGTGATGTCACGTTAGTTCGGATTCCAAAGTCTCACAATGACACAAACAAACAAAGCGATGGAGACAGCGATAGTCCAGCAGCTCCCATATTCTGCAAGCTAAAATGACTGTTTTTGTCAGGTGGCTTTCAAACGCCGCTGTGGACACGTACCATGAGAGAGGCCCAGATAATAAACATAGTTAGTGCTCAGATCTACAGGAATTTTGAAATGGAAAATGTGTAGGAACCCTGTGTCCTGCTGCCTCGATGAGTTTGTTTTTTTGTGTGACTTTTGGATCAGAACTAACCCTTTCAGTTATTTATAAATTTAGCATGGCTAACTTTGACCCAGCGTTCACATTATTCATAACGTTATTTAGGGCTGTACAATGTATCGCTTTTTATTTGTTATCGCAATATCAACTTTCGCAATAAACACATGGCGAAAAACTGCAACACAACGCAAAAAACATCGTGATTTTTTGTGTTACTTGAAAGAGAGTATCAGTAGAAAACTGCTCTTTAAAATGTAATCATTCTTTTTTTTTTAAATGGTGCCCTTTGTGTTCAGTTCAATATTCAATTTGTTCAATAAAATGTCAGAAATAACTTCCTTTCAGTTATTTTTTAATTCAACAAGGAATTTGTTGTATTTTAGCAGAATACTGAAAGCAGCAGAAAGGCAGAACTGATGACTTTATAGTAAAATATTGTAATATTGTTATCGCACATTGCATATTTTCCTCATATCCTGCAGCCCTGACCTTATTGATCACTGTTTTTTGCCAACAGCTGAGTGGGTGTTTCTGATTTGAAAAACCCCAAAAAGAGCGCAGATGGAGTCGACCTTTAAAGTGCTTCATGAAAATCAAATAAAAACGTCTTGTTGTTTTCTAGGTCCATGTGGAACAGGAGCTTCTGATCTATGAGGCGTTCCCGTACGATCAACAGCAGCCACAAAACAACCTGAAAGTGCGCTTCAAAAAAGTAAGAGATAACACTGATAAAGGTGGACTAAATCAAGTCAAATATGAAGGAAGTGAATCTTTACGGTGCCGTTACTCTGCACAGGTGCCCCACAACATCAACTTCAGAGAAAAGAAATCAAAGCTGAAAAAAGATAAGAAGGCAGAGAGCGGTGCCCCCGAGGAGACTCCAGCTGTGAAGAGTCGGATCGCCAGATTCAGATACTTTGAGGACATCTCTGGATACTCGGGGGTAAGGAAGCCATTTAAAAATAAACTGACCACCAGCAGTGTTGTGACAAGCAATTTTCCATCCCGTGACATGCTCTTTAATGAACCAAATGACTCTCCACATCCCTGCTGCCAGGTGTTTATCTGCGGTCCGTCTCCTCACTGGATGCTGGTCACCTCTCGTGGCGCCATGAGGCTTCACCCCATGACCATCGACGGCTCCATCGAGTCTTTCTCACCTTTCCATAACATCAACTGCCCCAAAGGTTTCCTCTACTTCAACAAACAGGTACACACAGGACACACTCTTACATCGGTAGTGATAGTGTCGGCATTAGTATTGTTCTAGTATGATGAAATGCAGTGTACTACGAGTACCCGGAGGGTGCACCATAGACTGTTACAAAGAATGGACAGAGTGAGAGTGACGTCAACCATTATTTCACGAGTTTGGAATTTGGCCTCCGCCATCGGTCGCCATGTTGACTTTTTGGAGCCAGAAGTTGACCATATTTGGACAAGAAGGCAGCGCTGGGGACGATG